>JBBMOJ010000339.1:7740-37621 GCA_038090695.1 Sclerotinia spermophila | reverse complement strand
TAATTTAATAATTTAATAATTTAATAATTTAATAATTTAATAATTTAATAATTTAATAATTTAAACCTCGAGCGTAGTGAAGATCGGGGGTTTGGGGGCTGGTCCCTATATATATTAAATTATACTAATGATTTCAAATATTTTATAATTAAAAAGAAAAAAAAATCCTTTGAATTCACAGTCTGAAGATTCTTTTTCCACAATGACTGGTTTATTATATATCCTTTATGAATGAAATTAATATCTTTGTTATTATAATTATTTTAAGTTAAATCAAACCCCTTTAAAAAGAACACCTACTTTATTATAATAAAGTTTGAGATGAAATTAATGTTCTGAATAGATTTGTAAAATCTAAAATCAATAAACCTATTAGTAATCTTATTCCCTTTGATTTTAATATATTTAAAAAACCAGTACATCTTAGTATTATAGATTTATATAATATTGATAGATATAAAAGATTTTCTAAAATAAGTTAGCTATATTACCTTATTTATTTAAATAACTAATATATTATTAATATTAAACTATTATTAATGTGAATCAAAAATAGTTTATAAGTATATATTTGAGATTTATATAAGTATCAGTTGCTTTTATATCAAAAATGTAAAAAGTATTATTAATTAAATTTAAGCTTATAATTACTTATTTCTTATTTAATATATAATATATTTATATTTATTATAATATTAGTATAAGTATTTTGTATTAAGCTTTTTTAACCTTATAAATGATTTTAAATTCATTTTTCATAATTAATATAATCTTGCTATTTTTATATTGTAAAAAATGGGGTATTTCTTATATTTAGTTTTGAACAGGCTTTAATAATTAATATATTTTAGTAAGATAATACAATTAACTTTAATAGAACTAGTATATAAATCAGTTTTAGTATCATAATAAATATTAAAAGGGAATCGAATATATCTCATAAAGAATATAGTATTTTTGATAATCAAATTTATATTAAATTATAATGTATTTATTGCTTATAAATTTAAAAGAGCTATTAATATTACAAGATATAAAAGTCAGATTATTTTAATAAGTATATAATTCGAGTAATTTCATTAATAAGTTTTACTAATTTTATAATAGAAAGGTTTAATATAAACTAAACAATTCTTTATTTGGAATAAAAAAGTTTTTATAATACTTATATTATTATTTAAGTTAATAAAAAGAATAGGGATTCTCAAAATAATATACTTGTATTAAATCTTGGGTTCTTTTAGGATTATGATATTTAATATTGAAAAGCCTTTTTATGAATTATATATATTAAAAAGCAAATCTCGGATATCTTGATTTATAAAAACAAAAAACTAGTTTATAACTATATAAATAATAGTAAATAACCTTAAGCCACATGATTTACAATAGTAAGGCTCTAAGCGAATATGAATGCGCTAGCTTCATAATAATCTGTATTTATAAATTACACTCCTTTAAATAGATCTAGCTCCTTGAATAGAATATAATATTAATAATTAGTACCTACGAATAGTAGATATTATATTATTTGTATTCTGCTCATACAAATAATAACTATAAATATAATAATTAAGATATCAATTAATATTAAATCTTTAATAGTTTAAATAAACTTTTATTTAAAAATAAAGATAACAAATTAATGAAATAAAATAATAAACTTATATTTAGTAAGTAATCTCTAATTCTAATATTAAATAAATTAATTAATTTAAATTGAAATATAAGATTATTAGAAGCTTTTTTAAAAGATATATTTCTAAAATATTATTTCTAACTTTAAAAGAGTTATTAAACTTGATTATACTTATGAAGATTTTGGAATTAATAGTAGATATAGTATAAACTAAAAGTTGAGTATAGATATTAAGGAATATAAAAAAAGTAAAAATATTTATAATAATAATAATTATAGAATTAATTACTATATTTAAAATTCCTTTATGAATATTATTATAAAGGAGTCTATATAAAATATAACAAAAGAATAGAATTATAAAGTTTATAATAACTTTATATTTGTTTTTAATATTATATCTATAAGTGTTTTATTGCTTTTTGGTAATATTTAATATATTCAAAATATAATCTTACTTATAGTAATTGATAATAAAATATTTAGATATATAAGTATTTATATTCACTTTTTTTTGATTATATATAATTTATTGATATTAATCAGAAATTATAGGTTTAATAAATATATAAATCTATGGTTTTAAAATTGTAAAAGATAATTTAATATTTTTTATTTTTTATTTGATAATATCACTATGAAGGTATTGATTAGATAAAGTAGAAGGGTTCAAAAGGAAATAAAAAGCTATTCTAATAAAATCAAATACAAATATAAAAAGGTACCTCGAATTTGGGATGTTGTATTGAACTGATTTCTTTTTAGTGAGCGATATAATAAGATGTGAGGACTTAGTGGATTTATAATAATATAATATAATATAATATAATAATAATAGTAGGTATATATTAGAAGGTGAACGTGTAATATATATCATTTATTCAGACTATTTTAAATGTTATGAGTATAAAATCACAGACTATAAGTACTTCTCAAATCAGAAGAACAGAGCTATATTAAGAATAATAATATCATTGATATTTAAGAAAGTTATGATAGGAATCAAAAGGAAGTTAAAATAATAGAATAAATTATTAATCGTGTTTTCAAACGTAGGAGCTAAGAGAGATATTAATCAAATCGCAATATGAAATAAAGATATGAATAGTATTATATTGAAAATGAGAATGGAATGAAAATAATAATAATATCAATAATCAAGAATACTAAGAGTAAGTAGAAGCGAAATCATTTCTTTTAAATCAAAAGGAAAATAATAAGTAAATAGAACAATAATCATATAAATCACAAGGAGTAAAAACCGATGTTTGAGGAAAAGAATCCTTAGATGGTTCCTCTTAAGACGGAATTGAACTAGATTAAGTTCATATTTCAACAAAAAACAAGGGTTAATAAATCGGCCTTGAACTGTCCTCGTTTCTTATTGATATTCAAAGCTAAAAGTCATCTGTAAGATAATATATACTGTATAAGATTGATTTCAATGAATATTAACAAACAGTAATAGTTATTTCATAAGATCGAAAATGGGTTTCCTAAGGTATATTAACATCAATTCAAATCAGAAATATTGGTTAGACTATTTAATACATTAAAAGTATATTTGTTGGATTCTCAATTGTATACAAATTCTATAAAAGAATGAATAAATCCACAATGAATCTATAATGATTAACGATTCTGAAATCATATATAGCTTCAAAAAATAAGGATCATGATTAAATTAGTAAATATGAATACTAGATCGGAGAGGCTATCCTGCGGCTACTTCACTTTCCAGTCATTCTTGTATACCCAAAAGATTCATTTAATCTTTCGATTGCTTGTTTATTTGTAAAAAAAAAAAAATTGTACTGTATATTAATATTAATATATTTAGGTTATAAAGACTTCAGATTTTTATTTACTTATAAAACAATATAAATGACTTTAATTTTACTTTTTCTAGTTATATATAAGTCATATATAAGTCATATAATTAATAATAATCAACTACTTATTAAAAATTGACTTAATCAAAGTTAAATTATTTTTATATCAAGTTGAAGCCCTACTTCTAGGAAATATATTAAAGGTCTTATTTTTTGAAAAAACAAATCAATCTGTTTTAATTTATAAAATAGAAATTTCCTAAAATGCTTTGAAATATAAATGATCAAAAACTACTTTTTGCTTAATACTAAACTCCAATTTTCAGAAAATCCATTCAACCAATCTTTTATTTCTAATAATCTTATATTCAATTATCCAAAAACCTTTTATTCCCAGAATATCAATAAAAATAAATCAAATATATAGATTCAAAAACATTTAGAAATAGAAATGTATTAAAAATACTCTATTACATTCATTGAATTCGAAAAAATAAAAACCTTTTTTATATTCACTTGAATCAAAGTTATAATTTATTACCAAAAAAAATCGATTTTCTAATAGGTAATTGGATATCCTCGACTATAAATGATATCGAGAATCTTTGAAAGTATTAATACCTTTATAAAGTTGATCGAAAATGAACTTTGTATGTTTATCAGGATATTAGATATAACGATATATAAACTACTCTCAAACTTATATAATACGATTTCCTTGAAGATTTTTTGAGAGTATTTAACTATTATAAAATCAGTATTTCTAAATACTTGATTGTCTATGGATTATGATTCTTGCTAGAGAGGCCTTTTTTCGATTTCAATATTATTAATCATTGATTCAAACTATATTAATGATTTCTTATATTCTTTATTGATAAATACTAGGACTATAGAGAAATCTATTATTGAAATTTAATTGATTCAAACTTTATTTTATAGGAAATTGATTGAATCGAAAATAGAGTGAAACGGTCATTCTTAATATAGTGTTGAAGATTTATTAATACAAGCTTTTTCTCAGCCCTTTGTAGCTTAAAATAATAATAGACTCGCTAGCACTCGACGTAGTTATTTTTGATACCTCTCAGAACCTACATTTATACTTGTATCATACAGCTTTTGGAATCCTGGATTTTAAAAGATTTTATTTAAATATGAAACTTGAAACGATTCAGATATATTTATTTTTGAAAGAGTGATCTGTACACTACCCTAAGTAGGGTAAGACCAAGCTTTCAAGTTTTATTTAATTTTACATCTAAATCTAAATCTAAAATAATATAATTTATATTCTCTACTTGCTTGTTACTTCAAATTTAAATAGAAATACTAAAAATACTATTAAATCTAAAAACTATTCTTCTTATTAATTCTAAGTACTATTCTTTTTGTTAGAGCTAATATCATTTTTTTTATTAAACTTGCATACAATTCTATTTCTAAATTATAAATACTATTCTTCTTATCAATTCTAAATACTATGCTTTTTATTGTATTTAATATTGTTATTTTTATTAAAATTAAAACTTATTCTTTTTATTAACTTATGGACTACAAAATTAAAAGCATTTAGAGCTTTTGAATTTTAAAGGAAAATACTTATTTATCATATTATTAATTAGTTCCAGCTCTAATTCTAATTCTAATCTAATTGATTAAGCTTAAAAAACATAACATTCAAAGCTATTCAGAAATATTAAATTTAAAAAAGAATAGACTTTATATAAATTCAATTAAATTGTATTATAAACTTTGAATCTAAATTTGAATCCAAACTTGAATGTAATATATAATTCATTGATATATAATTCTTTATGATTTATTATTTCCCTTTATTCTTATTCTTTTTAAATGAAAATATCAAAAGCATTATTAAATCTAAATCCTTTCAACCAATCAGAAACGTAATAACTATTTAGCTTCAAACTTTTCAAATCTTTAGTTCAAAAATCCATAAAAACAATCAATAAATCAATGATTACTAAATAGAAAATTATGAAAATATTATTATTAGGAAGCCCTTTTTCAAAAGAATAATCAAATTTCTTTTAATTCAATTTTATAGATCATTTATAGGTATTATACTTATTTTGAATTCAATTCTTTTTGATAATCCTGATTTTTGTATATAGGCTATACGTATAAGGCATACGTACTTTTGTTTGATCAATCAGCTACCAGTTATAGAAAGTGTTTTAAAATATATATGTTAAGGATGAATGAAGAGTAACTATATATCATGAATCTATAAAATCATTAGAATAATACTTTGTTACCAGAACCGATGATGATAGCAATTGATTAGTTTTATACTCAATTAGACAATTTCTACTATATTTAAATAATATTGCGTATATTTGTTCTTTGGACTGTTTATTTATATAATAATATTATGTTATTAAGTCTTTAGATGGCAAGAATGATAAGCTTGAAGATTATAATAACGAACTGAAAAGCAAATAGAATAAAATACTGAATTATAGGTTATTGAAATTTTAATATCATTATCCAAAACGGAGTAGAGAGTAATAGAGTTCTAATTCAACTCACTCAACAATGAATAGACAATTAATTCTAAGATGATTTCACCTTTTTTTTGTAGTTTGCTATATATACTAAGTCGTTTTTATATTAATTATAGAACAATTGAGTATATCGACTATCAAATCTATACCTTATAAGTAATTGTATTAAAGAACTATATTCATCTATAAGTAAGTCCTTTGGGATATTTCTTTTCCCAATTAATTCTTCAAATATAATATAATTAAGATATATATACTAATAAAGTAAATACGTATTGAATGAAATATTTAACTCAGATATTAAGACTTTATGATATTCAAAGAATGTAATAACTTTTATTAACTTAATATTTTATAAATATATCAGAATTATCAAATAAAGACTAATATCATATATTAAGTAGGAGTATCTATTTTCAATTGCTATTATTAGAGTTTAAATACTTTATATATTTAATATTATATATTTTATTTATTTATTTATATTACTTAATATCTGTGGTGGACCTCCCTAGGGGTATTCAGATATGCTACGAAAATGGATTAATTTATAAAGTAAGGATTCTGACTAAATATAGTAATTTATTTTCAAAGCTAAGGGTTGTTCGCTTTTCTATAGATGTAGTCCGGTTCCGTTTCAGAAGGAATTGCTTATATATTAGTATCTTCGAATAAGTCTAATCCCTTAGTATATATAAGGAATGGAAAACAGATTCCTTTTAAAAAAGGGGAAAGCAATAGGGTATAAATAGATAATTAGAATTCAATTGTATTATTAGTATTTAGAGGTTAAAAAGTATATAGAAGATTCTAAAGGATTAGGAAGATATATAAATTGAAAAATAAAGATTGTAATAGATAGGGAGTAATCTTTTAGTGATTCAAAGGGTATATTAGTATTTGTTTATTCAAAGCTAAAACAGATCCGGGAATAGAATCCCAATTTATTGAAAAGTTAGATAAATAGATTTAGGCTTTTGATAAGCCCTTTAATATATATTATTATATTATTAGTAGATTAAAAGTATAAAGATATTTGAGGCTAATCGATTTTCAATTAATCATTAATTGAGTATTCGAAAATATGGAGTAATACTTTCAGGGTATTATAGGAGTACTCCTATTTATTTATTAAATAATTGAACTTTTTATAATAAACTGCAAAATCGCTATAACCAATTTTTATTACTAATAGTTTATATAATACATTTCTAAAAAGTTCTAATTATATAGGCTTTTTTATATTATAATTCAACTTTTATAGCTTATAAATTAAAAAGATTTTAGTATTGGTAGATTATTATTAAAACACCTTCAATAAGCGATATTAATATAGCCTAAAGCCCATTTAATCATGATATTATAGATTTTCATTGCTTTATAATATTTATAAAATACCTATTGTAATAACACTATTATATTACTGTATATATACTATATAATTAATATACTATTGATATATATCTATATTCGATTTGTAATAGGCTTGTAATAGGATTTTATTAGGTTTTTGAGGCTGTATTATATATTAATCGCTTCTGTATCGAAGATATAGGAATCGATTTGGATATATTTGAATCTAAAGGCGATTTACACCTTATTCTAATAGATCGTATACCTATACCCTATACTTTGTTTATCCTTCTTATTCTTCTTTGAACTATTAGAAAAGATAGTATAGTTATTAGAGGGGAGTTCATTTTATTATTTATTGAAAACCATTACGGCGTCTTTCTTTTTGATCCCTTTTGTGGGATTATTGCGGCACCCAGGCGAAAAGTGAGGTCGGAGTAGTTTCGGCCGCTGTTTTAATATTATATATATAGATACCAATACCTTTTATTTTTATTATACTAATTGTTAAGATAATTATAATATATTGATTTAATTATTGAATTATAAATGATTCTATTAAAACTAATATTCTATCTATATTATTATAGGTTTGGATAATAAATTGTAACTTTCAAAATTCATTCTCAAGATCTTTGTTTTTGATTTTATTAATGAAATAGAATTTGAATATATATATTCCTTGAAGGATATCCAATATAGATATGATTTTGAATATATTTTTCTCTAATAATCCATTAATCTCTTTTTATTATGATTCTTTATATTTAATAAAATCAAATAAATCTATCAATAACTATTCAATATTTCTATTATCCTAAATGTTTATTTGAATTTAAGGAAGAATAATTTAGAGTTTTGATTTCTTTAATACTCTTTTTACTAATCTTTATAAAGATTCTTTTTATAATTCTTCTATAAATGATTTCTAAAAGAATTCTTCCTTATTTTCCTTTTAATTCTTATCACTATTATCTTAAATCTTTTCAATTTATTCATTCTCTTTTTCATTATAATATAATTTTATCAATTGAAAATTGAAAATTGATTAATCTATTAAAGAGATTAATAATCTATATTTCACTTTATATTAAAAATAGAATTTTCAAGTTATCCTATTCTTTTAATACAATGAAATTCGTTATATGTTGTATGAAACTTCTCATATAGAATCCTTCACATTATATGAAAAGGCTTTTTATTATTAATAAAAGGTGTAATTACAAAAACTTATACTACAAAAACAATTGCTTTTAAAAGCTTCCCCACCACTATATCATTATTGATATATATATATAATATTGAAAGCCTTTTAGATTATATTACTCCAACTATTCCAAAAGTTTTAATCATTTCTTTCTTATTTATAGAATCAGTAATAGGCTTTATACTTGTTGTAATCAAAATATAATTCAAAAGAATTAATAAAATTGAAGAAGATATATAATAAATAAATAAAGTCTTTATAACTTTTATAAATCGATTTGTGAGTAATAATAAAAGGAATCAATATTAATATCAACATATTTTGGAGATCAAAAATATTATATTGATTATATTCCTAGGCTTAGTATACAATAATTGATATAATAGTATATTATTAGCAATATTAAGTATTCTAAAGATATTCTATTTAAAAGCAATGAAAACGCTTTTAGTATTTTAGATACCTAAATCTACTAACCAGCCTAATACAATCTATACCTTTCCCTTTAGAGGATTGAATACAATCCGCTTAAAGATAAGAAGAAATAAAAAGAATTAGGAATATATTAATAAAACAATCCTAATTATAACAAACGAGGAAATCTATTGTAAGGAAACCAACCCTTTCCTCCTTCGATAGAAGATAAAAAGTGTAATACTAGGATTAATTCTCAGAAAAGTCCTCTATTTGTAAGAAAACAATATTAGATAATTGCTATAATATAATACAATTATTATTTATATCGATCTATTAAAACCTGAAAATACTAATCGAATTAGAAAAATAATAAAAGGGTTTGGGATCCGCTCTTTCGAAATCTGGTATATATATACAATGCTTATAATACTCTATAACTTTTATCAAATCAAAGATATTTCTGTTTCTCTTTCTAAGGAACTTATTAAAAAAGAAATGATTATATAAACCAACAAGGAATTAATAATATATCGATTATTTCACTATAATATTAATTTAATTATATATAGAGCAATATAGATTATTAGATTTAGAGTTCCTATTTTGCAATTCAGGTTCTCAATAATAGCTTGTTTTCAATACTTTTGAATAAACTAAAGGGATTATAATTATATAGTAATGGATACTAAGGATATTGTAATCTCTATATTTGTTACAAAGTGGTATATTACTTTATTTGTAATAAGAAGATCAACAAGTATATAGAGGAATATGTATATTAGTAATATATTAGTATTGTATAGTATACTAACTATTTAGGCCCTTTTAAATCAGAATATCTTAATTATCCGGTTGTTTTTAAAATGTATAATAAGAGGGTTATTGCTTTAATCTAATAGAATAAAAAAACTATTAGAATAATAGGTTTCAGAGTATATTAGGATCTATATTAACTAGCACTAATAAATAATTATTAATCACTAATACCTGTCTTTTCTTTATAAATAATTGTATCCACAATCCCTATTCCAGGAACTAGAATTACTATTTATAAGAACACAGGCAATACAAATAATAGAAAATGCTAATACAATTAAAGCTTAGGCTAATCTAGCTTTACAACTATTTTAATAACAAGACTACAGTATATCGCCTTCCGAAAGAATCTCAACAAACTAGCTCTAATTAATAAGGTTTTTAGATTTATAGATATAGAGATAATAGATTATGAATTATTTGGATTAAATAACTCTATACCCATCTTCTCTCTATAAATTGTATAATTAATATATATTTACCCAGGGATAGGAGGCTTACAATTATATAGGCTAATATTGATAGGGGCTATTCAAACTATATTATTCTACTCTAATTAGTTTTCAAGGTTTCAATAGATATAATCTATATATAGGAACCCTAATTATATTCGAATAATATAATCCAAAACTATATAGTATATAATAGATATTAACCAATAGATTGCTAAATGGAATAACGGGACTTTGAAGAAAGGGAGTCGAGCTTACGAATAATTATATATATTTGTAAAAAGGCTGATTTTGTTATTCAATAAATAGAAAGTTTAGAGAATAAAGATTTGTTATAGATTAGAATAAATAATTATTCAATTTTGAATATCTATTAAATCCCCCTCAATCTAATAATAATGGATTATATAATATAATTTGAACCGAATATTCGAATAATTATAAAAGAGGATTTCAATATTAAGAATAAACTATAGAAACCCAATATCTCATTAGTAAACCAAAATACAGCTCTAATCGGCTAATCGAATATTTAAGGAATAGACTTTATAAGCACCTTTAGGGTATTAATATATATCTAGGAGTATATCCTTGATTTAATCTTCTCTAATATCCCTTTTATATATATAGAGATTTGTAATGAGCTCTATTATAATTCCGATTATATTATTGGGAGCTCTAATCGGGATTTAATAAAAGCCTTATTCTAATAGATTAATAAATATAAGGAGGTATATTTAGTATATTGCAAAGCCTAATAGGATAGCAACCTTAAGCTTATAATAAATGTATATCAGAATTTATAATAAGTAATCCGAAAGGCTAAATGAACTTATTGGATAATAAAGCTTAATAATATTGCAGATTATAAAGAATTATATAAGATAATAGACTAATATAAACTTATTCTTGAAAGCTTATTTAAAACCCCTTCTTTAATAATTGATAGGTATATTATTATCAAAACAAAAACAAAGGCAAAGGCCCTTTTCTCAACTGTTTTTAACCAATTTAAAACTAATAATAATCTATCAATTAATCTATTAGCTTAATATAGGGGTCCCACTATTCTTCTATAAAAAAGAATAATCACTATAGAAGAAATAGAAAAGTATATCATTAAAGCTAAATATATATCTCCTAATATCAATTAAACTATAATATATCTTTTAAAAACCTATTAAAGAAATGTAAAAGAAATGATTTATAAGATCTTTGTATTTTATCTAATATTTAATTATTACTCTGTAAGGTGGAAACTAGTTAAAATTGTTATATTATTTAAAGTGGATAAGAAAAATAAATTATTCCCAAGATTATAGTAACCAATTGTTTTTATATTATATATTAGTAAAAGCCTTAAAAGATATATTACTAATTAGATTTTATAGATAATTATAAGATTTAATATAGTTAGCCTATAATATTACAGAATGTTATCCAAGTAGGTAGATACTAATTTTATAATAATATTTACTTACAATATAAAACTTACTCTTATAACAGGGAATATAATAATATTTGTTATTATAGATATCTAAGGAATTTATAATATATTATTTAAACAATACCTTATAAACCAAATAATAAAATAGAATTGGCTAATGTTATTTTTTTAATTGATCAACTCTTTTTTTACAAACCGAAAAATTAGAATTAGGCTTAAAGGTATTATAGGGATCCCTTTTATCCCTAATTCTATATATATTATATTTTGTTAAGCTTTTTAATTAAGATATTAAATATTACTTTGATTACACTAACAATATAGTAATATATTATACATTCAAGGATTTATTAACAAATACTAAAGTCCTTTAGAAAAATATATAGCAGATTATTCAATAGAATAATAAGAATAAAGTATTCTTTGCTTCAAAGAAGTTCAAAGTTTTATATATAATTAGGTAATATAATATTATAAATTTATTACTGGTTGTTTATAGGGACCTTATTATCTTATTAATACTGATAGTTACAAACTCTAATATTCAATCTATTTTAAGATAGCTTGGTATCTTTTTTGATTAATATTTATCTTTCTTTTAATATATAAAGATTTGATTTACTAAAGCTATAAAAGTAGCTTTATATATTAGATCGATAATATGGATAATATATAGCCCACTAATATTTTATCTACAAAAGGCTATTATTATTTATATATTCCGTATAGTTTTTTATAAAATAGAAGTATAGTATAATAGTCAATATAAAGCGGGACTCGGTTGAATCGGCCCCTTTATAAATATTAGTATCAAAGGCTATTACTAATATATTAATATAATAATCAATTTGATTGTATATAGAGTATTCCTAGTTTACTGAATAATATTAATTATAGGCCTTCTAGCTAAGACCGGCCTATTATTAGGTGAAATTATATTTAAATAAGTGAAACTTTGTTTTACATTTTGCTTTCAAATAATCGATATATAATATTTATTAATTAAATATTTAAAGCTAGTAATATATATGAAAAGTAGAGGAGTAGATATAGTATAAGGACCGATTACTAAGATCCAGTAGCTTGGGATAATTATTTCTATTATATAATAGCCGAAACTATTCCGATCTCATTTTTCATTAGAGTGTTATAATAATCTTATAAAAGGAATCAAAAAAAAAAGATATTATTAAGGTTTTCAATAAGTAATAGGATAAACTTTTTTCTAATAATTTAAAGAAAAACAAAAAGAATAAGCAAGATATAGAATATAAATATACAATCTATCAAAACAAAATGTAAATCGCTTTTGGATTCAAATATATCCAAACCAACTTCTATATCTTTAATATAAAAGCGATTAGTATATAATGCAACCTCGAAAACCTAATAAAGTCTTACTATAAGTTTATTACAAATCAAATATAGATATATATTGATAATATATTAGTTATATAATATATATATAATAATACAATAGTATTATTATAATAAGTATTTCATAAATATTATAAAGCAATAAAAATCTATAATATTAGGGTTAAATGGGCTTCAAGCTATACTAATATCGTTGGTAATAAGATGACAGACCGTCTAACCAATAAAAGCGTATTCGATCCTATAGATATTAATATTATTCTAATATTTATAGTTAATAGAATCCGTTTTAAGTTTTATATAAGATATTGCTTATTAGAGGTATTTTAATAACAGTTTACTAATATTAAGATCTCCTCAATCTATAAGTTATAGGAATCGAATTATAATATAAAAAAGCCTATATAATTAGGACTCCCTAGAAATGTATTATATAGATTATTAATAATAAAAACCAACTATAGTAACTTTGTAGTCTATTATAAAATGTTCAATTATCTAATAAACAAGCGGGAGTGCTTCTATAGTACTCTAAAGGTATTACTCCACTTTTTCGAATATTTAATCAATAATCAATCAAAAGCTGATTAGCTTTAAGTACTTTTATACCTTTAATCTATGAATAATATAATAATATATATTAAAAGCTTTACCAAAAGCCTAGACCTATTCACCCAACTTTTCAATAAATCGGGATTCTATTTCCTAAATCTATTCTAGCTTTAAATAAATAAGTATTAATATATCCTTCGAATCACTAGGAGACCGCTCCTTATCCACTATAACCTTTACTTTTCAACCCATATATCTTTCTAACTTTTTAGGGTTTCTTATATATTCATTAATCCCCGAATACTAATAATATAATTAAACTTTAGTTATTTATCTACACTCTATTACCTTCTCCTTTTCTAAAAAGAATTTGCTTTCCATTCTCTATATATACTAAAAGACTAGGCCCGCCTAAAGATACTAATATATAAGTAATACCTTTTGAAATGAAGCCGGACTACATTTATAGAAAAACAAACAGCCCCTAACCTTAAAAATAAATTGCTATACCTGATCGGAGTTTTCACTTTATAATTAGTCCATTTTCATAGTACATCTGAATACCCCTAGGGAGGTCCACTACAGATATTAAGTAATACAAATAAATAAGTAAATAAATATTCTTTTAATATAATACCTTTATCTTTTCTTTAAATTATAATTTTATTATTTGATAGAAAGCTATATAATAGAATTATAAAAAGTCTATTTCTATGACGAACCCAATACACTTCAGAGATCAACCTTAGAATTAAAAGCTATAGATCTAAAGAGAGTATACTATAAAGTTATATATATAATTAGCTTGAGTTTAATACTATACTAATCTAATTAAATAATAATCGATATACAATATATAATACTACCCCCCCCCTTTTGTAGAGTTTGCTTTGAATTTGTTTTATAAAAAAAGGTATAAATTGAAAATAATTATTGATTATTAAGAAAATCCTAATATATATTGTATATCGTTATTAGTTCCTAAGCCTTTACTACCACCTATACCTTTTCCAAATAATCTTCAAAGTATCAGCTATTAATTATTTCATCTAAGTTTCTATTTTTGTTTGAGTTATAAATTTCTTCCGATTAAGGAAAAGTAGGTTTTTATTAATTTCGAATACCTTGATACAGATTAAAATAATATATAACATGGTCCATTATTATATGAGCCACTCTATTTCTTATATAAAATACGTCTGTGCGTAACCGTATACCTCCTTAGGGCTAGGGTTAAATTTATTGAAATTTAGATATATTATATTTAAGTATATGAATACTATGAATTTCTAATTAGTTCTTCATATTCTGAATTAATATAAGAGTTATTATAAAAAAAGTCTTTTTGTAACGCAAATCGTGACAATTTTATAATAACTCTTATATTAATTCAGAATATGAAGAACTAATTAGAAATTCATAGTATTCATATACTTAAATATAATATATCTAAATTTCAATAAATTTAACCCTAGCCCTAAGGAGGTATACGGTTACGCACAGACGTATTTTGTATGAGAAATGAAGTGGCCCATATAATAATAAACCATGTTATCTATTATTTTAATCTGTATCAAGGTATTCGAAATTAATAAAAACCTACTTTTCCTTAATCGGAAGAAATTTATAACTCAAACAAAAATAGAAACTTAGATGAAATAATTAATAGCTGATACTTTGAAGATTATTTGGAAAAGGTATAGGTGGTAGTAAAGGCTTAGGAACTAATAACGATATACAATATATATTAGTATTTTCTTAATAATCAATAATTATTTTCAATTTATACCTTTTTTTATAAAACAAATTCAAAGCAAACTCTACAAAAGGGGGGGGGTAGTATTATATATTGTATATCGATTATTATTTAATTAGATTAGTATAGTATTAAACTCAAGCTAATTATATATATAACTTTATAGTATACTCTCTTTAGATCTATAGCATTTAATTCTAAGGTTGATCTCTGAAGTGTATTGGGTTCGTCATAGAAATAGACTTTTTATAATTCTATTATATAGCTTTCTATCAAATAATAAAATTATAATTTAAAGAAAAGATAAAGGTATTATATTAAAAGAATATTTATTTACTTATTTATTTGTATTACTTAATATCTGTAGTGGACCTCCCTAGGGGTATTCAGATGTACTATGAAAATGGACTAATTATAAAGTGAAAACTCCGATCAGGTATAGCAATTTATTTTTAAGGTTAGGGGCTGTTTGTTTTTCTATAAATGTAGTCCGGCTTCATTTCAAAAGGTATTACTTATATATTAGTATCTTTAGGCGGGCCTAGTCTTTTAGTATATATAGAGAATGGAAAGCAAATTCTTTTTAGAAAAGGAGAAGGTAATAGAGTGTAGATAAATAACTAAAGTTTAATTATATTATTAGTATTCGGGGATTAATGAATATATAAGAAACCCTAAAAAGTTAGAAAGATATATGGGTTGAAAAGTAAAGGTTATAGTGGATAAGGAGCGGTCTCCTAGTGATTCGAAGGATATATTAATACTTATTTATTTAAAGCTAGAATAGATTTAGGAAATAGAATCCCGATTTATTGAAAAGTTGGGTGAATAGGTCTAGGCTTTTGGTAAAGCTTTTAATATATATTATTATATTATTCATAGATTAAAGGTATAAAAGTACTTAAAGCTAATCAGCTTTTGATTGATTATTGATTAAATATTCGAAAAAGTGGAGTAATACCTTTAGAGTACTATAGAAGCACTCCCGCTTGTTTATTAGATAATTGAACATTTTATAATAGACTACAAAGTTACTATAGTTGGTTTTTATTATTAATAATCTATATAATACATTTCTAGGGAGTCCTAATTATATAGGCTTTTTTATATTATAATTCGATTCCTATAACTTATAGATTGAGGAGATCTTAATATTAGTAAACTGTTATTAAAATACCTCTAATAAGCAATATCTTATATAAAACTTAAAACGGATTCTATTAACTATAAATATTAGAATAATATTAATATCTATAGGATCGAATACGCTTTTATTGGTTAGACGGTCTGTCATCTTATTACCAACGATATTAGTATAGCTTGAAGCCCATTTAACCCTAATATTATAGATTTTTATTGCTTTATAATATTTATGAAATACTTATTATAATAATACTATTGTATTATTATATATATATTATATAACTAATATATTATCAATATATATCTATATTTGATTTGTAATAAACTTATAGTAAGACTTTATTAGGTTTTCGAGGTTGCATTATATACTAATCGCTTTTATATTAAAGATATAGAAGTTGGTTTGGATATATTTGAATCCAAAAGCGATTTACATTTTGTTTTGATAGATTGTATATTTATATTCTATATCTTGCTTATTCTTTTTGTTTTTCTTTAAATTATTAGAAAAAAGTTTATCCTATTACTTATTGAAAACCTTAATAATATCTTTTTTTTTTGATTCCTTTTATAAGATTATTATAACACTCTAATGAAAAATGAGATCGGAATAGTTTCGGCTATTATATAATAGAAATAATTATCCCAAGCTACTGGATCTTAGTAATCGGTCCTTATACTATATCTACTCCTCTACTTTTCATATATATTACTAGCTTTAAATATTTAATTAATAAATATTATATATCGATTATTTGAAAGCAAAATGTAAAACAAAGTTTCACTTATTTAAATATAATTTCACCTAATAATAGGCCGGTCTTAGCTAGAAGGCCTATAATTAATATTAT
Source organism: Sclerotinia spermophila (assembly GCA_038090695.1). Lineage (NCBI taxonomy): Eukaryota > Fungi > Ascomycota > Leotiomycetes > Helotiales > Sclerotiniaceae > Sclerotinia > Sclerotinia spermophila. The sequence goes on along the minus strand of JBBMOJ010000339.1, from coordinate 20,251 downwards.
TCAGTAAACTAGGAATACTCTATATACAATCAAATTGATTATTATATTAATATATTAGTAATAGCCTTTGATACTAATATTTATAAAGGGGCCGATTCAACCGAGTCCCGCTTTATATTGACTATTATACTATACTTCTATTTTATAAAAAACTATACGGAATATATAAATAATAATAGCCTTTTGTAGATAAAATATTAGTGGGCTATATATTATCCATATTATCGATCTAATATATAAAGCTACTTTTATAGCTTTAGTAAATCAAATCTTTATATATTAAAAGAAAGATAAATATTAATCAAAAAAGATACCAAGCTATCTTAAAATAGATTGAATATTAGAGTTTGTAACTATCAGTATTAATAAGATAATAAGGTCCCTATAAACAACCAGTAATAAATTTATAATATTATATTACCTAATTATATATAAAACTTTGAACTTCTTTGAAGCAAAGAATACTTTATTCTTATTATTCTATTGAATAATCTGCTATATATTTTTCTAAAGGACTTTAGTATTTGTTAATAAATCCTTGAATGTATAATATATTACTATATTGTTAGTGTAATCAAAGTAATATTTAATATCTTAATTAAAAAGCTTAACAAAATATAATATATATAGAATTAGGGATAAAAGGGATCCCTATAATACCTTTAAGCCTAATTCTAATTTTTCGGTTTGTAAAAAAAGAGTTGATCAATTAAAAAAATAACATTAGCCAATTCTATTTTATTATTTGGTTTATAAGGTATTGTTTAAATAATATATTATAAATTCCTTAGATATCTATAATAACAAATATTATTATATTCCCTGTTATAAGAGTAAGTTTTATATTGTAAGTAAATATTATTATAAAATTAGTATCTACCTACTTGGATAACATTCTGTAATATTATAGGCTAACTATATTAAATCTTATAATTATCTATAAAATCTAATTAGTAATATATCTTTTAAGGCTTTTACTAATATATAATATAAAAACAATTGGTTACTATAATCTTGGGAATAATTTATTTTTCTTATCCACTTTAAATAATATAACAATTTTAACTAGTTTCCACCTTACAGAGTAATAATTAAATATTAGATAAAATACAAAGATCTTATAAATCATTTCTTTTACATTTCTTTAATAGGTTTTTAAAAGATATATTATAGTTTAATTGATATTAGGAGATATATATTTAGCTTTAATGATATACTTTTCTATTTCTTCTATAGTGATTATTCTTTTTTATAGAAGAATAGTGGGACCCCTATATTAAGCTAATAGATTAATTGATAGATTATTATTAGTTTTAAATTGGTTAAAAACAGTTGAGAAAAGGGCCTTTGCCTTTGTTTTTGTTTTGATAATAATATACCTATCAATTATTAAAGAAGGGGTTTTAAATAAGCTTTCAAGAATAAGTTTATATTAGTCTATTATCTTATATAATTCTTTATAATCTGCAATATTATTAAGCTTTATTATCCAATAAGTTCATTTAGCCTTTCGGATTACTTATTATAAATTCTGATATACATTTATTATAAGCTTAAGGTTGCTATCCTATTAGGCTTTGCAATATACTAAATATACCTCCTTATATTTATTAATCTATTAGAATAAGGCTTTTATTAAATCCCGATTAGAGCTCCCAATAATATAATCGGAATTATAATAGAGCTCATTACAAATCTCTATATATATAAAAGGGATATTAGAGAAGATTAAATCAAGGATATACTCCTAGATATATATTAATACCCTAAAGGTGCTTATAAAGTCTATTCCTTAAATATTCGATTAGCCGATTAGAGCTGTATTTTGGTTTACTAATGAGATATTGGGTTTCTATAGTTTATTCTTAATATTGAAATCCTCTTTTATAATTATTCGAATATTCGGTTCAAATTATATTATATAATCCATTATTATTAGATTGAGGGGGATTTAATAGATATTCAAAATTGAATAATTATTTATTCTAATCTATAACAAATCTTTATTCTCTAAACTTTCTATTTATTGAATAACAAAATCAGCCTTTTTACAAATATATATAATTATTCGTAAGCTCGACTCCCTTTCTTCAAAGTCCCGTTATTCCATTTAGCAATCTATTGGTTAATATCTATTATATACTATATAGTTTTGGATTATATTATTCGAATATAATTAGGGTTCCTATATATAGATTATATCTATTGAAACCTTGAAAACTAATTAGAGTAGAATAATATAGTTTGAATAGCCCCTATCAATATTAGCCTATATAATTGTAAGCCTCCTATCCCTGGGTAAATATATATTAATTATACAATTTATAGAGAGAAGATGGGTATAGAGTTATTTAATCCAAATAATTCATAATCTATTATCTCTATATCTATAAATCTAAAAACCTTATTAATTAGAGCTAGTTTGTTGAGATTCTTTCGGAAGGCGATATACTGTAGTCTTGTTATTAAAATAGTTGTAAAGCTAGATTAGCCTAAGCTTTAATTGTATTAGCATTTTCTATTATTTGTATTGCCTGTGTTCTTATAAATAGTAATTCTAGTTCCTGGAATAGGGATTGTGGATACAATTATTTATAAAGAAAAGACAGGTATTAGTGATTAATAATTATTTATTAGTGCTAGTTAATATAGATCCTAATATACTCTGAAACCTATTATTCTAATAGTTTTTTTATTCTATTAGATTAAAGCAATAACCCTCTTATTATACATTTTAAAAACAACCGGATAATTAAGATATTCTGATTTAAAAGGGCCTAAATAGTTAGTATACTATACAATACTAATATATTACTAATATACATATTCCTCTATATACTTGTTGATCTTCTTATTACAAATAAAGTAATATACCACTTTGTAACAAATATAGAGATTACAATATCCTTAGTATCCATTACTATATAATTATAATCCCTTTAGTTTATTCAAAAGTATTGAAAACAAGCTATTATTGAGAACCTGAATTGCAAAATAGGAACTCTAAATCTAATAATCTATATTGCTCTATATATAATTAAATTAATATTATAGTGAAATAATCGATATATTATTAATTCCTTGTTGGTTTATATAATCATTTCTTTTTTAATAAGTTCCTTAGAAAGAGAAACAGAAATATCTTTGATTTGATAAAAGTTATAGAGTATTATAAGCATTGTATATATATACCAGATTTCGAAAGAGCGGATCCCAAACCCTTTTATTATTTTTCTAATTCGATTAGTATTTTCAGGTTTTAATAGATCGATATAAATAATAATTGTATTATATTATAGCAATTATCTAATATTGTTTTCTTACAAATAGAGGACTTTTCTGAGAATTAATCCTAGTATTACACTTTTTATCTTCTATCGAAGGAGGAAAGGGTTGGTTTCCTTACAATAGATTTCCTCGTTTGTTATAATTAGGATTGTTTTATTAATATATTCCTAATTCTTTTTATTTCTTCTTATCTTTAAGCGGATTGTATTCAATCCTCTAAAGGGAAAGGTATAGATTGTATTAGGCTGGTTAGTAGATTTAGGTATCTAAAATACTAAAAGCGTTTTCATTGCTTTTAAATAGAATATCTTTAGAATACTTAATATTGCTAATAATATACTATTATATCAATTATTGTATACTAAGCCTAGGAATATAATCAATATAATATTTTTGATCTCCAAAATATGTTGATATTAATATTGATTCCTTTTATTATTACTCACAAATCGATTTATAAAAGTTATAAAGACTTTATTTATTTATTATATATCTTCTTCAATTTTATTAATTCTTTTGAATTATATTTTGATTACAACAAGTATAAAGCCTATTACTGATTCTATAAATAAGAAAGAAATGATTAAAACTTTTGGAATAGTTGGAGTAATATAATCTAAAAGGCTTTCAATATTATATATATATATCAATAATGATATAGTGGTGGGGAAGCTTTTAAAAGCAATTGTTTTTGTAGTATAAGTTTTTGTAATTACACCTTTTATTAATAATAAAAAGCCTTTTCATATAATGTGAAGGATTCTATATGAGAAGTTTCATACAACATATAACGAATTTCATTGTATTAAAAGAATAGGATAACTTGAAAATTCTATTTTTAATATAAAGTGAAATATAGATTATTAATCTCTTTAATAGATTAATCAATTTTCAATTTTCAATTGATAAAATTATATTATAATGAAAAAGAGAATGAATAAATTGAAAAGATTTAAGATAATAGTGATAAGAATTAAAAGGAAAATAAGGAAGAATTCTTTTAGAAATCATTTATAGAAGAATTATAAAAAGAATCTTTATAAAGATTAGTAAAAAGAGTATTAAAGAAATCAAAACTCTAAATTATTCTTCCTTAAATTCAAATAAACATTTAGGATAATAGAAATATTGAATAGTTATTGATAGATTTATTTGATTTTATTAAATATAAAGAATCATAATAAAAAGAGATTAATGGATTATTAGAGAAAAATATATTCAAAATCATATCTATATTGGATATCCTTCAAGGAATATATATATTCAAATTCTATTTCATTAATAAAATCAAAAACAAAGATCTTGAGAATGAATTTTGAAAGTTACAATTTATTATCCAAACCTATAATAATATAGATAGAATATTAGTTTTAATAGAATCATTTATAATTCAATAATTAAATCAATATATTATAATTATCTTAACAATTAGTATAATAAAAATAAAAGGTATTGGTATCTATATATATAATATTAAAACAGCGGCCGAAACTACTCCGACCTCACTTTTCGCCTGGGTGCCGCAATAATCCCACAAAAGGGATCAAAAAGAAAGACGCCGTAATGGTTTTCAATAAATAATAAAATGAACTCCCCTCTAATAACTATACTATCTTTTCTAATAGTTCAAAGAAGAATAAGAAGGATAAACAAAGTATAGGGTATAGGTATACGATCTATTAGAATAAGGTGTAAATCGCCTTTAGATTCAAATATATCCAAATCGATTCCTATATCTTCGATACAGAAGCGATTAATATATAATACAGCCTCAAAAACCTAATAAAATCCTATTACAAGCCTATTACAAATCGAATATAGATATATATCAATAGTATATTAATTATATAGTATATATACAGTAATATAATAGTGTTATTACAATAGGTATTTTATAAATATTATAAAGCAATGAAAATCTATAATATCATGATTAAATGGGCTTTAGGCTATATTAATATCGCTTATTGAAGGTGTTTTAATAATAATCTACCAATACTAAAATCTTTTTAATTTATAAGCTATAAAAGTTGAATTATAATATAAAAAAGCCTATATAATTAGAACTTTTTAGAAATGTATTATATAAACTATTAGTAATAAAAATTGGTTATAGCGATTTTGCAGTTTATTATAAAAAGTTCAATTATTTAATAAATAAATAGGAGTACTCCTATAATACCCTGAAAGTATTACTCCATATTTTCGAATACTCAATTAATGATTAATTGAAAATCGATTAGCCTCAAATATCTTTATACTTTTAATCTACTAATAATATAATAATATATATTAAAGGGCTTATCAAAAGCCTAAATCTATTTATCTAACTTTTCAATAAATTGGGATTCTATTCCCGGATCTGTTTTAGCTTTGAATAAACAAATACTAATATACCCTTTGAATCACTAAAAGATTACTCCCTATCTATTACAATCTTTATTTTTCAATTTATATATCTTCCTAATCCTTTAGAATCTTCTATATACTTTTTAACCTCTAAATACTAATAATACAATTGAATTCTAATTATCTATTTATACCCTATTGCTTTCCCCTTTTTTAAAAGGAATCTGTTTTCCATTCCTTATATATACTAAGGGATTAGACTTATTCGAAGATACTAATATATAAGCAATTCCTTCTGAAACGGAACCGGACTACATCTATAGAAAAGCGAACAACCCTTAGCTTTGAAAATAAATTACTATATTTAGTCAGAATCCTTACTTTATAAATTAATCCATTTTCGTAGCATATCTGAATACCCCTAGGGAGGTCCACCACAGATATTAAGTAATATAAATAAATAAATAAAATATATAATATTAAATATATAAAGTATTTAAACTCTAATAATAGCAATTGAAAATAGATACTCCTACTTAATATATGATATTAGTCTTTATTTGATAATTCTGATATATTTATAAAATATTAAGTTAATAAAAGTTATTACATTCTTTGAATATCATAAAGTCTTAATATCTGAGTTAAATATTTCATTCAATACGTATTTACTTTATTAGTATATATATCTTAATTATATTATATTTGAAGAATTAATTGGGAAAAGAAATATCCCAAAGGACTTACTTATAGATGAATATAGTTCTTTAATACAATTACTTATAAGGTATAGATTTGATAGTCGATATACTCAATTGTTCTATAATTAATATAAAAACGACTTAGTATATATAGCAAACTACAAAAAAAAGGTGAAATCATCTTAGAATTAATTGTCTATTCATTGTTGAGTGAGTTGAATTAGAACTCTATTACTCTCTACTCCGTTTTGGATAATGATATTAAAATTTCAATAACCTATAATTCAGTATTTTATTCTATTTGCTTTTCAGTTCGTTATTATAATCTTCAAGCTTATCATTCTTGCCATCTAAAGACTTAATAACATAATATTATTATATAAATAAACAGTCCAAAGAACAAATATACGCAATATTATTTAAATATAGTAGAAATTGTCTAATTGAGTATAAAACTAATCAATTGCTATCATCATCGGTTCTGGTAACAAAGTATTATTCTAATGATTTTATAGATTCATGATATATAGTTACTCTTCATTCATCCTTAACATATATATTTTAAAACACTTTCTATAACTGGTAGCTGATTGATCAAACAAAAGTACGTATGCCTTATACGTATAGCCTATATACAAAAATCAGGATTATCAAAAAGAATTGAATTCAAAATAAGTATAATACCTATAAATGATCTATAAAATTGAATTAAAAGAAATTTGATTATTCTTTTGAAAAAGGGCTTCCTAATAATAATATTTTCATAATTTTCTATTTAGTAATCATTGATTTATTGATTGTTTTTATGGATTTTTGAACTAAAGATTTGAAAAGTTTGAAGCTAAATAGTTATTACGTTTCTGATTGGTTGAAAGGATTTAGATTTAATAATGCTTTTGATATTTTCATTTAAAAAGAATAAGAATAAAGGGAAATAATAAATCATAAAGAATTATATATCAATGAATTATATATTACATTCAAGTTTGGATTCAAATTTAGATTCAAAGTTTATAATACAATTTAATTGAATTTATATAAAGTCTATTCTTTTTTAAATTTAATATTTCTGAATAGCTTTGAATGTTATGTTTTTTAAGCTTAATCAATTAGATTAGAATTAGAATTAGAGCTGGAACTAATTAATAATATGATAAATAAGTATTTTCCTTTAAAATTCAAAAGCTCTAAATGCTTTTAATTTTGTAGTCCATAAGTTAATAAAAAGAATAAGTTTTAATTTTAATAAAAATAACAATATTAAATACAATAAAAAGCATAGTATTTAGAATTGATAAGAAGAATAGTATTTATAATTTAGAAATAGAATTGTATGCAAGTTTAATAAAAAAAATGATATTAGCTCTAACAAAAAGAATAGTACTTAGAATTAATAAGAAGAATAGTTTTTAGATTTAATAGTATTTTTAGTATTTCTATTTAAATTTGAAGTAACAAGCAAGTAGAGAATATAAATTATATTATTTTAGATTTAGATTTAGATGTAAAATTAAATAAAACTTGAAAGCTTGGTCTTACCCTACTTAGGGTAGTGTACAGATCACTCTTTCAAAAATAAATATATCTGAATCGTTTCAAGTTTCATATTTAAATAAAATCTTTTAAAATCCAGGATTCCAAAAGCTGTATGATACAAGTATAAATGTAGGTTCTGAGAGGTATCAAAAATAACTACGTCGAGTGCTAGCGAGTCTATTATTATTTTAAGCTACAAAGGGCTGAGAAAAAGCTTGTATTAATAAATCTTCAACACTATATTAAGAATGACCGTTTCACTCTATTTTCGATTCAATCAATTTCCTATAAAATAAAGTTTGAATCAATTAAATTTCAATAATAGATTTCTCTATAGTCCTAGTATTTATCAATAAAGAATATAAGAAATCATTAATATAGTTTGAATCAATGATTAATAATATTGAAATCGAAAAAAGGCCTCTCTAGCAAGAATCATAATCCATAGACAATCAAGTATTTAGAAATACTGATTTTATAATAGTTAAATACTCTCAAAAAATCTTCAAGGAAATCGTATTATATAAGTTTGAGAGTAGTTTATATATCGTTATATCTAATATCCTGATAAACATACAAAGTTCATTTTCGATCAACTTTATAAAGGTATTAATACTTTCAAAGATTCTCGATATCATTTATAGTCGAGGATATCCAATTACCTATTAGAAAATCGATTTTTTTTGGTAATAAATTATAACTTTGATTCAAGTGAATATAAAAAAGGTTTTTATTTTTTCGAATTCAATGAATGTAATAGAGTATTTTTAATACATTTCTATTTCTAAATGTTTTTGAATCTATATATTTGATTTATTTTTATTGATATTCTGGGAATAAAAGGTTTTTGGATAATTGAATATAAGATTATTAGAAATAAAAGATTGGTTGAATGGATTTTCTGAAAATTGGAGTTTAGTATTAAGCAAAAAGTAGTTTTTGATCATTTATATTTCAAAGCATTTTAGGAAATTTCTATTTTATAAATTAAAACAGATTGATTTGTTTTTTCAAAAAATAAGACCTTTAATATATTTCCTAGAAGTAGGGCTTCAACTTGATATAAAAATAATTTAACTTTGATTAAGTCAATTTTTAATAAGTAGTTGATTATTATTAATTATATGACTTATATATGACTTATATATAACTAGAAAAAGTAAAATTAAAGTCATTTATATTGTTTTATAAGTAAATAAAAATCTGAAGTCTTTATAACCTAAATATATTAATATTAATATACAGTACAATTTTTTTTTTTTTACAAATAAACAAGCAATCGAAAGATTAAATGAATCTTTTGGGTATACAAGAATGACTGGAAAGTGAAGTAGCCGCAGGATAGCCTCTCCGATCTAGTATTCATATTTACTAATTTAATCATGATCCTTATTTTTTGAAGCTATATATGATTTCAGAATCGTTAATCATTATAGATTCATTGTGGATTTATTCATTCTTTTATAGAATTTGTATACAATTGAGAATCCAACAAATATACTTTTAATGTATTAAATAGTCTAACCAATATTTCTGATTTGAATTGATGTTAATATACCTTAGGAAACCCATTTTCGATCTTATGAAATAACTATTACTGTTTGTTAATATTCATTGAAATCAATCTTATACAGTATATATTATCTTACAGATGACTTTTAGCTTTGAATATCAATAAGAAACGAGGACAGTTCAAGGCCGATTTATTAACCCTTGTTTTTTGTTGAAATATGAACTTAATCTAGTTCAATTCCGTCTTAAGAGGAACCATCTAAGGATTCTTTTCCTCAAACATCGGTTTTTACTCCTTGTGATTTATATGATTATTGTTCTATTTACTTATTATTTTCCTTTTGATTTAAAAGAAATGATTTCGCTTCTACTTACTCTTAGTATTCTTGATTATTGATATTATTATTATTTTCATTCCATTCTCATTTTCAATATAATACTATTCATATCTTTATTTCATATTGCGATTTGATTAATATCTCTCTTAGCTCCTACGTTTGAAAACACGATTAATAATTTATTCTATTATTTTAACTTCCTTTTGATTCCTATCATAACTTTCTTAAATATCAATGATATTATTATTCTTAATATAGCTCTGTTCTTCTGATTTGAGAAGTACTTATAGTCTGTGATTTTATACTCATAACATTTAAAATAGTCTGAATAAATGATATATATTACACGTTCACCTTCTAATATATACCTACTATTATTATTATATTATATTATATTATATTATTATAAATCCACTAAGTCCTCACATCTTATTATATCGCTCACTAAAAAGAAATCAGTTCAATACAACATCCCAAATTCGAGGTACCTTTTTATATTTGTATTTGATTTTATTAGAATAGCTTTTTATTTCCTTTTGAACCCTTCTACTTTATCTAATCAATACCTTCATAGTGATATTATCAAATAAAAAATAAAAAATATTAAATTATCTTTTACAATTTTAAAACCATAGATTTATATATTTATTAAACCTATAATTTCTGATTAATATCAATAAATTATATATAATCAAAAAAAAGTGAATATAAATACTTATATATCTAAATATTTTATTATCAATTACTATAAGTAAGATTATATTTTGAATATATTAAATATTACCAAAAAGCAATAAAACACTTATAGATATAATATTAAAAACAAATATAAAGTTATTATAAACTTTATAATTCTATTCTTTTGTTATATTTTATATAGACTCCTTTATAATAATATTCATAAAGGAATTTTAAATATAGTAATTAATTCTATAATTATTATTATTATAAATATTTTTACTTTTTTTATATTCCTTAATATCTATACTCAACTTTTAGTTTATACTATATCTACTATTAATTCCAAAATCTTCATAAGTATAATCAAGTTTAATAACTCTTTTAAAGTTAGAAATAATATTTTAGAAATATATCTTTTAAAAAAGCTTCTAATAATCTTATATTTCAATTTAAATTAATTAATTTATTTAATATTAGAATTAGAGATTACTTACTAAATATAAGTTTATTATTTTATTTCATTAATTTGTTATCTTTATTTTTAAATAAAAGTTTATTTAAACTATTAAAGATTTAATATTAATTGATATCTTAATTATTATATTTATAGTTATTATTTGTATGAGCAGAATACAAATAATATAATATCTACTATTCGTAGGTACTAATTATTAATATTATATTCTATTCAAGGAGCTAGATCTATTTAAAGGAGTGTAATTTATAAATACAGATTATTATGAAGCTAGCGCATTCATATTCGCTTAGAGCCTTACTATTGTAAATCATGTGGCTTAAGGTTATTTACTATTATTTATATAGTTATAAACTAGTTTTTTGTTTTTATAAATCAAGATATCCGAGATTTGCTTTTTAATATATATAATTCATAAAAAGGCTTTTCAATATTAAATATCATAATCCTAAAAGAACCCAAGATTTAATACAAGTATATTATTTTGAGAATCCCTATTCTTTTTATTAACTTAAATAATAATATAAGTATTATAAAAACTTTTTTATTCCAAATAAAGAATTGTTTAGTTTATATTAAACCTTTCTATTATAAAATTAGTAAAACTTATTAATGAAATTACTCGAATTATATACTTATTAAAATAATCTGACTTTTATATCTTGTAATATTAATAGCTCTTTTAAATTTATAAGCAATAAATACATTATAATTTAATATAAATTTGATTATCAAAAATACTATATTCTTTATGAGATATATTCGATTCCCTTTTAATATTTATTATGATACTAAAACTGATTTATATACTAGTTCTATTAAAGTTAATTGTATTATCTTACTAAAATATATTAATTATTAAAGCCTGTTCAAAACTAAATATAAGAAATACCCCATTTTTTACAATATAAAAATAGCAAGATTATATTAATTATGAAAAATGAATTTAAAATCATTTATAAGGTTAAAAAAGCTTAATACAAAATACTTATACTAATATTATAATAAATATAAATATATTATATATTAAATAAGAAATAAGTAATTATAAGCTTAAATTTAATTAATAATACTTTTTACATTTTTGATATAAAAGCAACTGATACTTATATAAATCTCAAATATATACTTATAAACTATTTTTGATTCACATTAATAATAGTTTAATATTAATAATATATTAGTTATTTAAATAAATAAGGTAATATAGCTAACTTATTTTAGAAAATCTTTTATATCTATCAATATTATATAAATCTATAATACTAAGATGTACTGGTTTTTTAAATATATTAAAATCAAAGGGAATAAGATTACTAATAGGTTTATTGATTTTAGATTTTACAAATCTATTCAGAACATTAATTTCATCTCAAACTTTATTATAATAAAGTAGGTGTTCTTTTTAAAGGGGTTTGATTTAACTTAAAATAATTATAATAACAAAGATATTAATTTCATTCATAAAGGATATATAATAAACCAGTCATTGTGGAAAAAGAATCTTCAGACTGTGAATTCAAAGGATTTTTTTTTCTTTTTAATTATAAAATATTTGAAATCATTAGTATAATTTAATATATATAGGGACCAGCCCCCAAACCCCCGATCTTCACTACGCTCGAGGTTTA
>JBBMOJ010000338.1:0-45468 GCA_038090695.1 Sclerotinia spermophila | reverse complement strand
TCGAGAGATCTCTAGACACTTCCACGTGACCCTAGAGGCAGCTCCCGTAACAAAAACTAAGAAAATGATCAAGTCCCAGAAGAATAGGGAAGTATCGTAAAATACGAACTCTAATTTGATTCTATTGATTTTATAAAACTGATTTTCAAACATGTAATGAAAGTATTATAGAATTCATAGTATATAAAAGAATTCTTTCACAAGGTGTGGAATCTGCTACTACAGGTAGTTGCGCTTACTATTAAACTCCATTTTGAGATTGAGATTGTGAATAGTAAGCGAATGGAAGTATGTTCATAGTAGAGTAAATGCTGAGTATGAGGGATGAATTAGAATAAGTAGGAGCTGGCTGGATTATAGATTGTAAGTATAAGATAATATAAGCTCTATATGTGTTGAACAAAACAATACTATATTCGTATTAAATGCCATCTATATTCAACACTAAAGAAGCTACCTATATAAGCTCTATAATAATGCCGAGATATATATTAGTAGTTAAGTGGGGCGAAGCTTTAATTGATTATAGAGGTTGAAAGAATAAATATTGTAAAACTCATTTTTAATAAAAACTTATTATTTTTAGGAATTCTATTACCACTTTAAACAATTTGAATATATATTAAGTTTCTCTTCTTTAAATTTTAAATTTCAATCCTTTTTTTTATTTTTTATTAATTCTAATAAAATATAACTTTTAAAGTTTTAAAACTTTACTATAAACTTTTGTTTAGATTTAAAATTATCACGGTGCAAGATAGGTACTAGGTAAGATGTATGATATTCTACAAAGAGTGAAGAAGGGGGCGGAGAGGCGCCGACTATATGGAGGGTGGATGCCTAAGGCATCCATATAACTACGTATTGAACCCGTGACAAAAATAGGAATTCTAAAAACAAAACTTTTGATTTTAACAATTTTACTAGAATTTAATAAAATTGCTATATTGAAATATTTTTTTATAATACTTTCTCCAACTAAAATTTATTATAATAATTTTCAAAAAGTATAATATTCTAATCAGCTGAAACCCCTAAATATAGAACAAGATTTAGTTGTATTTTAGTGTATTTTATAATACTTACCCCGTCAACCTCTATAGGTATAAAAATATAGAAGAGGAAATGAAAATAGAATAGAAGGTTATTCAGAAGAAAGCGAACTTAGGAATAATTGAACTCGTATGGAATATTTTCTTGGCTTGAGTGAATTTTACTTATATCAAAGTTGCTAAGCGATGGGAACGAGGATTTTCGTGTGGTAAAAGGGTCAATGTGCTTTTGATAAAGCTTGAATTTGGTGGATCGAATATCAAGTAACTAGATGCTTTAAATATGTATTATATAACCTAAGTATAGGTATATAGGTGCATATATATATAGACATACAGGATGGAAACGAGAGTGTCCCGTTTGTGTCGTTCATGTGGCGAGAATGCCTACTAGATCAGTACCTAGCACGTATCTGGGTAGTCAAGCTTAAAGGGTTGTATTGTTGGCGGGCAGGATTCTGATTGGCCATTAGTTTCCGAGCTGTAAATGATTGATGACTAATAATGAATGACATAAGTTAGTGTCACCTTCATTATGACGAAGGAGAACATACCTATCTTTATAAAAGCACAACCACACCTCTCAATAATCTTGACTATTTCAATTATATGTATATCTACACCGACTCAAGAACTCAACTCTATCCAGCCAATCCACTGAGTAACAAACCATGGTTTTCACTAGGAAAATGGCTAAAGAGGCTCGCGGAGCTTCACCATCTTCGAGTTTCCATTCCTTTTCCCTTTTTCAATTGATTTAAGAACTATAATCTGGAACGCTGCCGAAGATTTGCGAATCGGTCGCCTCATCGAAGTTTACAACATACCAAACCATTACGCCATGACTAGTCGCCCCCACTTCTTTTGAGTGGCATGCGATACAATGCTATTGCTGAAAGAGATGTTCTGATCCTCCCCTTTTGCGAGTGACCAAGAATCCAGAAAGGTTGCCTTGAAAAGGAGATCGAAATGTTTTGGACAATGGGTAGACTGGGAAAAGAACATCATATTCATCTGCAGCAGAGTGGAAAATTTGCACAATACTGGATTTCTCCACGCATTGGAAGTGCAGAATTGTCGCGAGAAGCTAAAATATCTTGCAATAGATTATGATTGCTGGGATCGATCATCCCTCTTTCCTTGTGCAATAAAGGCGGAATGTACTCCAGCTGCGATGATTTCATGATTACCGGGACTATAAAAACTAGTGTTTGCTCAAGGTTCGGGCGCTTGGCGGGATGGCAATGAATTCATGGAAAATAAGCCTGGCCATCTTTGCAATGCTTGGAGAGGTTTCAGTGAAGGTGACGACTCTATATATGGAGAGTACGATGAGCTTTTGGAATTTGAGATGGAGAAACATACAGAGTGGATTTTGGACAATTACCATGAAGGAATCGACGTTCGGAGAGCTTTACCCGAGCAGGATGATAAGTGGAGATGTTATGACGATTCTCATGAGGTAATTGGCGAAAATCCAGGATCATACCAACCTGACTATGTTCATGAGCACAGTTTTTACTATGGTGGGAGTTGTGGAAGAGCATTGATACAATTTGAGAGGATCAAGAATGCTTACTGGTGGGGTCCTGGTGATGACGAGAACGATTACCTGTTTTTGAAGGATTTGATTCAAGAAGATATGGATAGATTAAAGTCTATCTCCGCGAAGAATTTGACGGAGATCCTGATTATAATACGTGGAAGCCACCTGAAATCGATTACGCAATGGTACGAAGAACGGCGCCTTCTTGTTTCACCGACGATGCGAAGGTCTTGGGCGGGAGTGGATGTATTATGGAGAGGCAGTCTGGGCAAGGGACCACCCAACAAGCTACATGACTCGAGATAAATGCAAAGACTATCCAGCAGGACAACATGTGCAAAAGTATAGAAAGCTTTATCCGGTATCTGAAAGATGGCGTCTCGATTGCTAGGACTCATCAGTAGTGATATTTGCTCTCACCTGTTGCTTTCAATAATCTGGACTGGCAGATTGTATCTTAGCTCTCGATGTCTCAAAGCAATACAGTATTGAAAGTCAATTCAGTTCTCGAGATAGTTTGAAGTTTTTGTCTTTCTCAAATTGGAGAAACCTCTGATTGACGGTGTGCAGTCTGGTGTATTGAAAACCCTGTCTTGAACTATATATGCGTTATGAATGGCGATACCAATAGCTTCAAAGTTACCTCAGAATTTTGCAACAGATGTATACTAGTACCACAAAATAAACACACTTCACTCGTTCGGACCTTGCAAAAGTCCTATCTTGTGATAGTAAGTAGTGAGACCAACTGCCCGGTTATGTTTACGCAATTCACACATGCCAGGTCAAAAGTAGGTGCAGAAAGTCATAAAACTCTCCCCAATTCTTATGAATTACAATCAATAATGAATCATCCAATCAAGCCTTAAAATTTACAGACACGTCCTTTTGAGATACCGTTATTATCATATTTCGCCTGATTTTATCAGTCCGTATACTCCTAAACTATTGAGATCGATAGCTAAAGGCACATTTTATTTCTCACCGTAGAAGATATTAAGTCTGAGCACTCATGTCAAATTGCGTTTCCTGACCACTCACCCAATCGATTCAGCCCGAAGATGATATTTCTTGTGCCTCGACAGGCTAGCACAATATATCCTTCCTAATCGCATAACTAAGCAATTCAATTTCAATTCAATCAATATTCTAGTTTCAATTCAATATATATATATAATATGGAAGACTTAGTCAGATTTCGGAACCAAATTGTTTCAGATCCTTCGGTGATCCTCAGGAGTCTTATGCCTCGAAATTAAGGCCATATATTATGTAATCACCGATGGGTCTGAGTATAAGATAAGCCACGGGCCACTAGCCCGCTTCAGCCACATAGCATAGCTTCATGTCCTCACTAGCTAGCTGGCGTTCATCCTCAACTACTCCCACAATTGTACGGAGTGTTCTGAAAACTTCACAATCATCAACTGTACTTATCATGGATCCACCGCCTCGTCGTCAACCTCGTTTCAGAATGACTTGGTGGATGCGAAAAAAATACAAGATCAAAAAATGGTTCAGTAAATTATTCAGTACCCGCTTTGAGCTTCGTGGAAGCATCATCCGTCTTCGACATATTTATCCGCATCCATATTTAACACTTTTCCGCCTTTTCATACCATTTCCATCGTGGAATTTTCCACTACCTGACCCTGTTGCCCCTTCAGTCATTGCACAGAACGAGAAACTATACAACATTCGCAACGAATATCATAGAACTCTTCGCAATGTTCTCGTCTGGCAAGCTCGTGACACTCCACTCCGCTGTATTTACCGCATGTATGAGATCTTAATGGTGGGTGACTATGTTCCGTTGGGGAGCGAGACGGAATACTTTTGGCAACACTCGACGGAGAAATGGTCTTTAAGCTCAATACCAGACCCAAGAGATTCTGATCCAGTCCGTTATGCAATTGTTGCATGTATAGTGGAAGAGTTGGTCAAGTCTTTTAACTGGAAGTTGGCTCTGGGAATGCGGAGAAATGGACAAAGCATTCGACGGAACAACGAAGGCGATCCGTGGCCCCCGTATACTCCTGTTGTCGGACCCGATTGGACGCGATTTGTGCCTCCTATTGAGCCAGACATGCTAAAAGATTTACCATCTGAAATGGTGACTGAAACTGGAAAATTGGTCCTTGAAGAACACGGGTGCGACGAAGGCTTCGCAAAACGGAATATCATCACGAATGTGGGCTGGTTTTATACAGTGTGATTTGATGGAATGAAGAACTCAGAATTGATAAAGCGCAGCACACATCATATAATCAACATGATAGTAAAAGGTGCTTAAAAAGATTAATGCACATATTTTGCTTTCCTGCAAATGTTGCTATGGTCTATTGCTGTCGCTGTAAACACATGCCAAAACTTTTCATCTTCTCCTCGCCTTTCGTATTTTTCCACATTTTATATCAGGTTTGACAGTCAAATGACCATTTAGATCTGTCTAAAAATACTTGCGCTTCGGTGTGTTGGCCGCTGGTTAGTTTCCACCAAGGCATTTCATAGTCAACCACCTGTCACTTCAATACAAAACCCGAGTGACATATCGTATGTAAGCTTGAGAAAGCATCTATACAACGGCTCCGTAGCCTTTTCAGGAGTTTTCGTACAGTTTATCGTTATTGCAGCTCATTGAGAATTTTGAACAAAACTCCCTTTACATTCCGTATGTATGATTTGAGTATCCCAACCCCGAATCTATCGCTGTTCTTATCCTCTAAGTTTCATCCACGCACTATATTGGGTTTTCTTTTGGCAAAGATCCAGTGAAGCGGTGTTTGCGTTGCCCACTCATATTATGATACATGTGATACGGGGGTTGCACCTTCACTTTCGGCTCTCATTGATCCTGCCTTCTCGAGACTTCACAAATTAATGCTGTCACTCCATCTCATCAATAACTCACGATATTTTGATCGAGAAACAAGTGGATACACGAGCTGTTTGACTAAGACATGTCTGATCCGAAAGAGTTCCTGAATGCTGAAGACTTCAGACAAGGTCGGTCCCAACAACAAATCTTCAGACAGGATGTTCGTTCGCTCATATATTGTAGGATTGGAAGAACTCGACAAAGAGATGGCAAACGATCCATACCTAGTAGAATTTGCCCCCATTGAGGTACTCACTGCCGGAGGCTTCCTCGCAGTTTGGTATCTTAAGAACAGGGAGGCTACTGGCGACCTCGATTACATTATTCATCCTGAATGGTCTACAGATGATGACATTAAAGAGCCACTGCATAAGGCTGTATTGAAAGTTGCGCAAAAATGTAATTTCAATCGAAAGTGGATGAACGAGGATATGAAACTATTCACGACTGGGGCGACCGAGCAGCGGCTCTTCAAACAGGCAAAGGAAGAAAACTTGGTTCTCTTTGAGGGTAACAATATATTGGTGTACGCAGCCCCAATTGAATGGGCATTGGAAAGGAAATTACGAAGAATACACGTCGGTGGCAGGGATCGAAAGGCGGACTTTGACTTGAGTGATGCAGTGGCCATGTTGAGGTGTTTGAAAGTCGCAAAAGGCCCACTGGACAGAGATTATATTCGAAACCTCAACATGAACGGATTTGATGTGGTACCCAATGATCACACTATAACTCGTGTGGCTGAGGAGTATCATAGGATCCATGGAGAGGAGGCTTTCGCTTGATTTGGAGTTAATTTTTACTAAAACATATCGTTTGATCGAGAGAACTAGGCACTCTTGAAATCAGAAGGGTCATTCGATTGCCGAATAGTTGGGACATTGAGTACTACGAATATGAACAGAGTTTTTCAATAACTTAAGTGATGTAGTATGTCTCTATGATAACTCAGTGTGCAGAGCCGCGTGAACAACGCACTGGCAAAAAAATTGCTTTTGACAGGCTTTGCGCTCTTCATGTTATCATATTGTTCGCGTAATGTTCCTCCACTCGCCCAATATTTGTACACCTCATGTTTGCCCCTTTCCCATATCTGAACCAAACTCCACGAAATGATTTTTCCTCCATAAATGTTGTATATCCCATGAACTCCATATCTTTCTCCAGCCCAATAAGACAAGAAATGACCCAAAAACACCATAGCCGATCCGAGTATGTGATTAGAATTGTTATTGCTCCACCTCCCCCTCTTCTTGCTGCTCTTCCGTGCCAGCCCTAACCTCAATATCAGCAGGAACGCTTTTGGCCTCAAGCTCAGAGTCAAGTTTATTGTCTTTAGGTGCATCTTCTCTGTCATTTTGTATAGTATCCTGACTCTCGTCCGGCATTGTGTTCCCATCGTTTGAACCTGCAAGAGTTTCAGAGCCATTGTCTTCTGTTTTTGCTCGCTTTGCTAGTGGTGCTTCTTCGATTGGTTCATCTGCCTTGCGTTTTGGGCTAACTATCATGTCAGAATCAATATTTGACGAGACATCATTTGCAGATGTGGTTTGGTCGTGGCTTGAAAGATCGTTGGCGGCTGCTTTGAGAGGAGCATCATCTGTCCCAGAGGTAGGCGAAGGTCGAGCATCATCAATTGTTGGAGAAGTTTGTGGCTTGCTATCTGGCTGACTATTTTCAACCTTTTCCATGGCCTGATCGTTACGAGGTTCAGGATCTGACTGGGAATTATTCACCGAAGTATTTGTTCCATTCCCATAAACATGACCGTTGCCATTTTTATTTTGAGTATGCTCAGAATTTGCAGCAGCATCAACACCATTTTGTTCTTCTTTCCCACTTGAAGCATGAAGATATTTGGCAGCCGTATTTCCGGGCTGGTCTTGGTCCGTGATCTGAAAAGGGCTGTTGCTTAAGAATTTATGCAGTATCAGCCCAGCTTCGACAATCTGAGATTCAGTACCCTTGAGATGCTCCCACCAATCTTTGCCATTTATCTGAGGTATTTCGCATTTTTTGGCGGTCGCGGCGAATAGAAGAGTTGTAATGGCAATAATTCGAGGGCTTGTTATGAGACCCAACGTTGAATGGTGTGTATCGCAGATCAATGCCCATGTATAATTCCGGAGTTCTTTTATTATCGCAGATTCGACACCCACTTTCGTAAATTCCTCAAAGAAATTCACGAGGTATTTTAGCGGAGATATCGCAGAAAGGTCGAAACATAACAACTCCAACATGAGCTCCTCGTACATCAGAATGCTATCACGCCATCGCCAGTATTCTTTAGAGCTGGCATCAACTTCGAGCTTCGGATTCTTCTGAGCAATCTTGATGCAGGAGAAAATGAATTGCTTGGTTCCTCGTATAGTCTCTTCTGTTTTTGTGGCGAGAAATAGAGCTGTCGCTGCAATTTCCTAACAAATTCAATTAGTATTGATTGTTCGAGAGAACGTACAACGGTGCTGGGAAAGCAAAACTCAAGCAACCACAATCATAGTCAACAGCCTTGCGATTTCGACTCAAGGCGTGGTAAAGTTTGCGCAGGAAAGATGATACATAGGGGTGATGATTCATTAAAACCAAATGAACTAGGTAATGGAGAGAGTACTCACATAGTGATGAATCCCGCTACAACCCTTTTTGTCTAGAACCATGCTTCTGCGCATATAGAAGCGGTGGAAGTAAAGACTTGCGACGCTCACAGTGGTCATAGGAATATGTAGCATGTTGCCGATTGATGACATGAAAGAAACACCTTTTGCTCTGCGGATACGCTCTTCCTCAAACGAAAGGCCTTCTAGAATAGAGGGAGTGGCTTTGAGCTCTGCCTCTGTAAAGAGCCATTGATCTGGAATTTTAGTCGGCATTTCTGGTATCAATACGTGCTTCGTTCGACTGAAAGGTTGTTCGGGAGGTAGGTGATGATTTGACAATCGCGGAGGCGAAGGAACCGCTGGTGGTATGTCCTTTTTAGTTATAGTTGAGGCGCAAGAAGATGGAGGTCGAGTTTGGTTTGAATGATCATCTGAAAATTCGAATTCGGCGTCAGGATATGGACCGGCGGTGGTCATAGGAATGAAGAGGTGTGATAGAATTTGGTTTGCGATCGCGAGGCTGCTGTAAACGTGAAATCTCTCTTCGTCTAGTTCTATAGAGAGGCTGAGAAATTGAAGTAACTTTGCAATGACCTTCTATAGTTGAGTGGTGAAAACATGAAAAATTCCAACTGTGCTATTGTTGAAATTCATTATAGAAGGAACTCAGCTCACAATACCAAAAGACAAGACAATTGAAATCAAAATCGCGATAGCTTTAGTTGAGCTAGTCATATCTTAGCGTTAGATGTGATTTACACGTGATTACGTGATTACGGCATATAAGATCTATCGCGCGTACGCGCCTCGACAGCTAATTTCATTTTTTCTTTTCTTTTTCCTTCAAGGTTTCATCCAAATCAGTCTACGGTAGAGGCACGCAGTACATGGTGAACTCGTATCAGATATAATGAGTTCGACTCAGCTTATAGTGATACATATACCAAAATACTGGATGCATTCCGCAGGTATGGCGATGACTAGGCGAGTGTGCCTGAATCAACATTCTTCATGAATCAGCATATCGACGATCATGTTGCCACGTCAATTCGGCGCCAACTATGGCTGTGTCATATAACTCAATCGAATTGATGTCGTGGAAATATTAATGTACAATGGAATCCAAGCGGATAATCGTCGGCTGTAGCACAAAATTCTAGGTAGGTTAATTTCCTAAATACAATGACCAAAAAAAGTAATCCAGAGGTGAATTTGAACAGCCATAGCGGAAGTACCGCAATATGAGACATTCTTTGAAGGACTCCACCGCATTCTACTTAAGCATTCCAACTCTTCACCATGCCAAACCCCAAGATATGGCTGGCATGGCGTGCCGCATCCTAGTTATAGTCAGGATCCCCTCATACATATCATAAATCTCTTGCTTTTCATGTAGAATCAATAGTGCATCATCAATATCCAGCATTATGATTCTATCATATTTGTTCATAGCTTCCCTGGGCATTATTTCAGTCACTTCGTCTCAGTCATCTAGTGCCGCTAATGTTTGTATAGATGCACTTTCATCAGAGCCTGGTAACGCCAAAAGTTTTTGCATACAATATTTAGTCTCGAGTACTATTCCTGTTCCATCATTTGCATCACCATGTTTGGGCACTGAACCATCTGACAACCAGTTATTCAAATCTTGTTATGAGGTGCTTACTCAATTGGAAGAAGAGGTCCCAATATCTGAGGCGGTGCATCTCGACGTGATTGATAAACGTGCCAAGCGTGGAGAAACATTACCTCGCGATGGAGGCTTCTTCAATACAGGAAGTGTCTCATCAGTTACGACTAACGCTGGAATATATGATAATATTGGATGCTTTGAGGATGGCATTCGGGGCAAGCCTCTGGGCTCTCCGCTGCTCAACCTGACTGGACCCGCTGCGGACACAATTCAGAGCTGTGTTAGTGCATGCTCAATCTCGGGACAGAATGGAACACCGTACCGCTATGCCGGTATAGAGCCCGGATCCTGCTGGTGTTCGAATTATATCTTGATACTCTCCATTAAAAGCTCTTCGTTTTGTCAATCGACTTGTCCGTCTAATTCCGGCAGGTATTGCGGGGGTACTGTGGGTGGAATACTTCACATGCAGATATATGGGTTGAAGAATGAGAATCCTACATCAACTACATCTATGAAAACGGCATCTACTTCTTCGTTGAAGTCTTCGATTAAGTCATCCAGCTCCGCGTCACAGTCGGGGACATTGATATCTTCATCTACATTGAGTTTAACGACACAAACGAGCAGCCTAAAGTCCTCGTCAACTTCCAGATCGACATCTTCTAGCTCAATCCGCTCCATATCTAGTATATCAACCCTTTCCGAATTTTCTACAATAAGCGAGATACCATCTACCTCTCTTCTACAAGCCACTGAACTATCATCCACTATCAAATCATTTGGCTTACCTCCCGACCCTCCAACTATTCCACCTATTGTTGGTCCCACAGGTACAGAAACTTACGTTCCACCATCGGGTACCTTTGCTTACCCGAGTGAAATTTCGACCACAGCGAAACCTAATCCGTGGGCATCCTTAACCCTTGTAGAACCTGAATTCTGGACACGGGTAGCCACCGATGCAGTCCCAGGCTATGTGGAACCAACCACTACCCTTCAACCTGTCTCCGCAACAACTTCTCCTTCATCGCCTTCGCCCAAAAACGTTAAGCGCGAGTTTGATATCACCGCTCCTGATAGTCCATGGTTCTCTCTCCTCCCCCTCAATCCTCCAGAAATTCTTAGGGAAGTCGCCCCTGATCAAGTTCCGGGTTGGCGACAACAAGCTATCGTTCCAAAATCTGATAAAATTAAACGTGAATACGATATCAACGCCCCCGATAGCCCTTGGAAACCCCTACTTCCTCTTACCTCCCCAGAAATCCTCAAAGAAGTCGCACCTGGCCAAGTGCCCGGCTGGAAGCAAGAACCCGTCTCCCCACCCACCTCAAAAGCAAAACGCGAATACGACATTTTTGCCCCCTCCAGTCCCTGGCGACCCGTCCTTCCCCTCTACACCCCCGCCGTCCTCAAATCCGTCCCCCAAGATCAAGTCCCCGGTTGGCATGGCCAACCCTCTGCTCCTCTCATCCCCAATCCCGACATTCCTCCAAAATCCAGATCCAAACCGAAAACCAAGCACCGTCGCCAATTAGGGCCGCTCCCAGAAAACTTCCTCGAGCCTCCCGGCCGTCCAAATTTCATCAAAGCACACCCAGAAAAAATTATCAACCTACCTCTCCCCTCACCCTTCGACAAAATCACCAACGCCATCGACCCCAAAACCGGCAAGAAACTCCCCCTCCCCCTCCCAAAACCCAAACCCAAACCCAAAAACATCCATTCGAAACTCAGCCTGAAGAAATTCCCCAGTCTGGAAGAAATCGGATTAGAGCCAGACGGGAGACAGCTTCCAAAGGACGAGCCACTGGATCCCGAGGATGCGAAAAGAATCGCGGATTTGAGAAAGATTAGAGATAGGGAGTATGCGCATAAACTCCATTTACAGGGAATCCCGAAAGCGTATGCGGAGATGCAGGAGAAGGGAGAGAGACGCGGACGCAAGGGCTTGGAGAAATATACCATGGAGGAATGGGAGGAGAGGATTTTGATGGGGTTGGGGAAGGGGAAGGGAGATGAAAATGAAAATGAAAATGAGCCATTGTTGAGGGAAGATGCTATTATCAATCGTGTGCATTTGGGAGAGGACGAAGCGGGCGAGGAAAAAGAAGAAGAAGAAAAAGAAGAAAATTGGACACGGAAAAAATGGAGCGGGAATGGCGGAAAGAGAAATGGGAGGAAAATCCATCTGGAGAAGCTTTGAGAGAGATATACAAGCTTGCATAATGGACGAAACCGATCGCGCATCAGGTTCAGGACTCTCCAAACCTGAATCTAAACCACCGCACCAGTTTTCTTTTCATCAATCTTATCAAATTTGGAATTTTTACACCCGGCGAAAAAAAAAATTCAAAATCAAAATCAAAATCAACTATTTTCATCGCTAAATCCGAATTCGAAATGAGAATCTTGAAACAAAGGTTCATTCAGTTCGCACCTTCAATTCTGGCATCCGATGCGTTTTTTTCTACCGCATTTGATCTTCGCTGGGGACTTTAATAAAAGCAAACTAACTCACTCACTCACTGTCGACGCAACGATTTCGTTCGAAATGTAGAGTTTGGATGAATGGAATTTTTTTTTTTTTTTTGCAGAGAGGATATTTTCAGGAGGGGCTGGAAATTTGCAACGCAGCATGTTAGTTGGTGATTAGTGATTTGAATCTCTGTTATGTTACGTTCCTCTTGTTTGGTTCTGCGTTTGAAAAAAATCTATATTGCAATGCGTCGTCGTCGTTGTCGTCGTTGTCGTCGTATTTGGAATTTTCATGATTTCCATATTATGTTATTCATTCATTCATCAGTCAGTCAGTCAATTCCACCACAGACGATGAAAATACTATACTTTTTTCTTTTCCTGAATTTCTCGAGCTATCATATCAGCAAGCATATTCGCAAGCATATATATCCGTTGCGCACAATCTCACAAATATCGCTATTCAAATTAACACGTTCGAAGAAGGCACACAGACAAACAAAGACGTAGTAGACAAAGTCTATTGATTCGATTTCCGAAAATCCACCCCATGCATCACTGATATTCCGCTCCAGCTATCCTAATCTATGCTATCCTTTTCCCTATCCACCTCACTTAACCCTCTTTTTCTTCCCGAGCTTCAATCACCCCCTCCCATAAATGGCCCTCCTTATCTCAAAACACCCCCTCTCACAACCATCAGGGCCAGCAGAATCCTCATCTCAGTCTATAATACATTCCCTCCCACCTCTTCCATCTCCCCCATCACCCATTTCAATCCCGTCCCATCCCCGCATTCCATCCAACAAAGGAGAACAATATACGCGTATATGCAAACGAGCTAGCCAAAACAAAATCTCTTATGAAGTTTGGGTAAAGAAAGAAGAAAACGCAATGTAACAACCCAACAGCCATAAAAGGCAGAAGAAAAAGAAATGCCCAACACCATTTGCTATGCAGGTATCTAATATGTATTTCATATACGCTAAGGAGTGTATCCGTTCCAATCCTCCAATCCATGTCCAAGCCATCAATCAAAGGCTTCTATGGCTCGAACCCAAAAAATGCACCTGTAGTAACGGTAGCAATACTACTCATGATCCAAACATCTCATACTCCATCATCCGGCTCGATAATGACCACTCCACTCCTTTCGCATCAACCGTGTGGTCATATCCAATTCCACTAGTTCCATCTCTGTACAAAATGATGCCCCGTCCATTATATTCTAATTCATCGTTCTAAATGAAAGTTGTTCAGATCGTGCTCCATCCGCACTGCGCCATCCCTTACGCAGCGGATTTCCTAAATCCCTCTACACCCAAAGTAGGAACCTCCACCCATTTTAGGGTTGGTACTCCCTCTGACCTCCTCCTCTCAAGAAAATTATTGCACTCCCCAACAATCAGCATCCATTCCGCTAACGCCCTACCTGCATATTTCGATCTCGCGAATCTATCTCTCCCCGCAAGTTTGGGATCGTGAGGTGCTACTTCCTTACTCATGCCCGGAACTCTAGCGCCAAGCCATGCATGAGCTGGGGCAGGAAGACGAGGCGGCGTGAGTTTTCTTTCATTTGTAACATTAAAACCAGCGGGTCCACTACCGGCTGCGCCATTTTGGAGGATTGAATGCGCTTTTTCGAAATTTTGAACCCATTCTAGAGAGAATTTAAAGCTATAGGCACGATGCGATGCGGTAGCTGGAGGAGTCTCGCTGTCACTTGAACTTTTTGTGCGAAGGGCAGGTCTAGTTCTTGCCACAGATGTAGCTTTTCTTGCTTCCTCGAGTGCTTTCTTTTCCACTCCAGTTTTGACAGACGTGGAAGGAGAAGAAGCCGACTCGGGCGAAGCTGACAGAGATGGGATTATTTTCCCCATAAATGTCCATCTTTTCTTGTTTGGGGTCGTAGGCGTTTCGCTAGCAGATTTGGGGGTTTCTTTTTCGTTTTCTTTGTTTTCATTTTGTCTCAAATCACCTAGAAGTGACTGTCTTTTGTAGGCATTAGAAGGTTTCCGGGGTAAATCTGAAGGGTTATTAGATGTCATTAAGCCATC
The DNA here is from genome assembly GCA_038090695.1 of Sclerotinia spermophila. Lineage (NCBI taxonomy): Eukaryota > Fungi > Ascomycota > Leotiomycetes > Helotiales > Sclerotiniaceae > Sclerotinia > Sclerotinia spermophila. The sequence goes on along the minus strand of JBBMOJ010000338.1, from coordinate 31,227 downwards.
AAATCCTAGAAAAAGACTTGGCGCAGGCATTCGTGTATCATTACGGATGATAAGAAATCGTCGGCCAGGTGCAGGAAAACAAGGTGTTGTAGAAGGAGGAAGAAGGAGGGAAGTCTCAGCCGTTTGCTTGAGGAAGAGGAAATTTGCCCAAGTACCCTTGATCCGCGAGGAAACAATACCAAAGATTTTCCTGTGTTTGAGTCAGTCAATGTACCTAGGTAAATATGAATAAAGCATGACTCACGTATCAAGACCAGTCGCTTCCCCGTCCTCGCGGCACAATCTCCAACATAACAGGCGCATATAATATGCGCGGACCATCGGACACCAATGATTGAAGAACTTGTCAAAAGTGTCCTCGGTGAGCAACCACTCCAAACACAGAATCTCCTTTCGGGACTCATTGCTTGTGACAAGATTCCAGGCAGAGTAGAGAAAGGCGAACAGGCGAATCTCCGACATGCTATTCTGGCTCTCCAGAATCTTCCTGCAGACATCCAACCAGAAGTGCCATTCGATAAAATCATCTTCAAATTCATGAGCATGATGAAATCGAACAAATATGGAAAGTGCTTCATCCATGAAATCGCACAAAACGAAACATGCATTGTGGTCAAACAAGGACGTCCTTCGTGCTGAAGCTTGCATCATTTTGCTAAAAGCCTGGGCGAAAGTCATTCGAGCAGGTTCAAAGTCGGCAGGTCTTTCAGAAAGGAAGTCTCGAAGTAACATGATTAAGCGGTTTTCGGCCATTAACCTGGCAGAATTTGTGGAGGGAAGAGGCAAAGCAGCAGCGGATGCATCGGCAGTTGCGAGTACGTCTTCAAAGGTAATTGGAAGTGATTCAACTGCTGGTTGACGATGAATTGTAGCATCCAGGGCAGTTAAAATCTGTGCTTGAACCAAGACAAATCCTGGCGCGCGTGCTTTGCTCGCAAATGGAAGATCCGATGGCATAAATTGCTCGGCCAAAATGTGATAGTGTTTCGAAAACACATAGAAAAGATCACTATCCCGTCCACACCATCTAGCAGTCCACGGACCGTACCAAGCTATCTTGGAAACAAGAATTGACAATGTAGGATTCTTCCGAAGTTGATTAGACATTGTCATCACTGACGTCCAGCCCAGTACTCGAACATGTGGCGGAAATGTAGCAGCAACTTCTTCGGTTTCTACCTTGTTAGGTCGTTTTGGTAAGCCCAACTCATCGGCAACACATCTCAAGATGTCGGCCGGTATTTTCCATATTCGAACCAGCATTTCCGCAATTCCAGGCACAAAAAAGAAAGCATAAGCCGTAGCCTTTCCGCAAAACGTGACCAAACTTGCAGGAGCATGTCTGAGTGACATTTTGGCGACCACAAAGTGCATCTGAGATGTTAAGTTCTGTATAAACAAATTTCTGACATTGTGATAGACAGACTCGGCTAGAAATTGCGACCCCGACGAATTTAAGGAGCTTGATGATTTTCTCCCACGTATAGACATGCGCTCAGTGCGCTCAGTGCGCTCAGGGGATCGATTAGGGGATCTTCCGGATAGCGGCGAGAATTGCGATGGGCCGAGTCTCCATTCTGGCCTTGTCATGATCATCACAATGGCTTCAAGCAGTACAGGACGATCTACACCAGATACTATCTGATTTGCACGTCCATCTAGTACTTCCAGAAGTCCCAGCCACCATTTATTAAAAATATTGATTCTCCTATCAATATCTTCCGGGCGAAGACATCTATTGGATGGATGGTTGACATTATTTCGAAGGAATGGTAATAATGTAGAGCGAACGACATTGGTTTTTAACGATAGTGATTTGGACTGAAATTTAGAGTAATCGTTTTCTAATCCTCGGAAGGCCTGCCAAAGTTCATCTCGTTTTCGTGGTGTCTCAACACTCAGAAGCTTTTCCGTCGAAAAGTTTGTGGGTAGCGGACGGACTTTATCAATTGAAGTCCTAGGAGTGGACCGGTTGTCTATTGAGCTACCTGGTAAACTGCTAGTGGATGAATTGACGGAACCGAAGCTTGTGATGTTCCCCAGTATACTAGTCGGCCTCTGCCTAATCTTTCGAAGAGTTGCATTCCTCTTCGTCGAAGATGGCTTGGACGGACTATCAATATTCTCAACTGTGTGATCGAGTTTCGCGGGGACGACTGCCGGAGGAGCAAGAATCGTGGTCGCCAATTTTGATGACCCTTCATTCCTCCCATCATCCTCAATTTGTTTTCCTGCTTTTCGATTACTCGGGGACGGCGATCTTGATGATGACGAAATCCATGACTTCCGTGCAAACGTCGCAAAAGATTCCGATACAGATTTTGTCTTATCTCGGGAAGCCTTAGAAATCTGTGGCACTGGGGGTACTTCATCAGGCGTTGAATTGGCACATCCAGGAGCGGGGTTTCTCTCAGGAGATCCCTTCACTTTTTGGATCCAAGACTTTGGACGTGCCACCAGTGATTTTCTCCTCCCAACTCTCTCATTTTTCGGCTTCTCCTCCTTTGTAAGTCGGTTACTCGATTTGCCTTCTAGAATGGAATTGGATTTCGGTGGTAGTGTTTCTGTTTGTGAACATGGAAAAGATGGGGTGCTCGCGGCAGAGTTGAGTCTATGTAATTCCCCTTCAGTATAATCGGTACTCGCATCTTTAATAGTTGGCAAGGTGCTGAAACTCGCAGGTCGTGGGAGTTCAGTATCGTTGTGAATGGAAGATGTTTTGTAGTCAACATTAACCAAATCGGGGATATTTGAAGAAGAGTGAGAACGAGAGAAGGTGGTTTTCGAATCGAAAACCGAAGGCATTGTCAAGGTAGAACCATGCATAGCCGCAACACACTGCGTAGAGCAGAGAAATGTGCAGTATTTAGATGAACATTGGCATTCTTTTTTTTTCTTTTCTTTACAAATGAAGAATCAACAAACAAACAAACAAATAAACGAGTGTCAGACTAGTCGCGCGGTCTCTGGCCTGCAGAGATGTTGACTGAGTTGATGAGGGCTGAGTAATTATCCAAGTTTGAATCCCTTTTGAAATGGAATATGTTTTCCAAAACTAGGGTGGTAAGGTTAGGAAGGATATAGGAGGATGATGGCCGAGGTCTTTCGTTTCACAATCTTTCGAATTTCAACGATTGTGGATATCTTTTTTTCTTCTTCTTCCCTTCTTTCTCGTAGGAATTTAGATTTGTAGAGACAAGAAGTAATTGGATTGGATTGAATTGGATTTGAATTGCATTGAAAGGATTTGAATGGTACGAACAAGAGAGATATTGGGTTCGTGATTTTTTGAAAACCCGGTATAGTTTAATGTGGGTGGGAAGATGGTAAGATGGTGTAAGATGGGCTCTTCCGCGATTGTCGCAAATTAATTAATAAGTACGATATAGAAATGTTGTATTTGGTAGGAGAAAAGGTGTATGTAGCAAATTATAGGTAGCAAATTATAGGTAGTAAATGTGTATGTAGTAGATACAATACAGTATGCACAAACGAATGTCGAATTTTATGTAGATTTTTCCGTTAGAAGAGATATATGTGGTGGTGACGGAAAAGGAGGAGAGAGTTTTAGTATGTACGACGATGATGATGATGATGAGATGAAAATGCACGAGAGAGAAAGAAGGAAGTGAGGAGACAGAATTAGAAGGAGAAGAAGAAGTTTCGAAAATTAAAGACAAAATAGAGATAGAATGGAGATAGAATCAAGATAAAATCAAGATAAGATCAAAACATGGAACCGTTCAATCAATTAAACAACATGGATTTGATAGCGATGAATGGAGTGAGTGTAGTACAGTAGTAATAGTAAGTAGTTAATAAGTGATGAAGGTGGAGTTTTGGAGTTTTACTCAATGAGGCTGGCCAAGGATTAATTGATGAAATAGGATATGAAATAGGATATGAAATAGGATATGAAATAGGATATGAAATAGGATAGATAGATAGTTCTATTAGATGTGGATGTGTCTTTTTTCGATATTTGCAGAGTGATAAGCTTAAATTATAATCTAGAGGTTTTACTTGTATAGTATAGGAAGTGTTCTTATTAATCTGTCTGTCTACTGGTACGAGTAGCTATATATATATATATATATATATTAATGATGTTCCTAATAAATTTAAATAAATACATAAATAAATACATAAAATGAAACCAGTACAATATAATAATAAGACTAACACTAATAAAACACAACAATATTCACAGTCAGTGTCAGAATCAGAATCAGTATATAGAGTAGAGTTAGTTAGTTATCTTTGGCTTCTCAAAACCAAAATTAAGGGTCCAAAGAAGGGGCATTAAGCAAATAGACCAAGTCCTTCTTCATTAGCACACAATTTGATGGAAAGTTAATCTATCTATATGATTCCTACGAGTACTTGGATACGAGTAAATATACATGTAAGATTACATAGCGATAGTTAGCTAGTTCTAGTTATATATATATATACCTATAAAGTGGTATACTCGGTACTGATATCGCCTTTTCTTAATATATACATACATACATACATACAGCAAGTCTTCATAGGACATACATACTATACGATTGATTGTATGTATATTGGATATATCAAAAGACTGGCTGTACCGACACCTCCTTCCATTTCTTATTCCTCTGTACATCCATCCTTCGCTCTTCATTCATTCCTTCATTTACCCCCTCCCCTTATCATACCTCGCAATGGCCCACATACCATGATACCAAGCATCGACTTATTAACCAACAAAATCCTATTTTTAGTTAGACATGTCGTACGTATTACTTTACCTTCATACCCCCTTGTTCACTTATCTACCATTCTGACATTCTGCATGTGTTATATGCAGGCGATGCCGATAAGTAATAAAGAAGCGCAGGCAGGGCGTTCAACTAACAGGCGCAAACAGAAAGTGGGCGATAATTGTGCAATAGCACACAGCTTTCAAAGAAATCCCTAGGCCAAGGGCGAGAATATGTTGTGCTCTTCCAAGCTTTCTATTTGCCCCCTTAAACAAGGGATGTTTAAGCAGGAGAACATGAACATGGGTCTGTTCCCCTCTTCTCAATGAATGCCTTTATCGCCCACAAAACGTCTTTGCTTTTCGCTCGTGTTTCTAAGAAATTTCAAAAGTTAAAACCTTTTACGAAGTATAGTTAACTCCCGTTTACTTCTTAACATAATCGTTCCTTTTGTGGGTACATAGGTAGGATTACTTTTTCGGATCTGTCGGCTGTCGGCTGTCGGATTGCTAACTGAATGAAATCTCACCCAATTTCGAATTTTGATTTTCGAAGAATTCTCAAAATCCTTGAATGTTGTCATAATCGAAAGAGATCATTACGAATGTTCCGACGCTTGTTGAGATAGGATGTGGGTAGCTCGGTAGGTATGTATGTGGCCTGGTGGAGATATATATCCTGGTTGGATACAACACGGTCTCGTAGATCATGACAGGGAAGCCTCATTCATATCCGAGATATCGAAACATGTTGAAGAAATGATGATACCGTAAATATACATACAGTGAGTGCATATACCGATATGAGCGATGCGTTATATCTCTCAGACTTCCACCATGGTAGTTTGGAAATTGCCAATCAGTCAGATAAGATAATCCTCCGAAAGTCCTACTCAGAATTTAAGAGCAAGGGGTTGTTGAGTCCTCGATTGTTGAATTGAAATATAATTGCTTATTTCAACCCGCTGAGCCTGCTGCGCCTTTTCCAAAACGGAGTTCTTGCATACATCCTGTATTGTGGTCAGAGTACTCCGTACATAAGCTCTGGGCAATCCAAAGCTTGCATGTCGTAGGTCGTATGCCTTTGAAGCCACCACCAGATTGTGCAAAGTCCCTATGTTCCTATCTGCATTTTAAAACTGCAATGCTCATCGTAAAAGGGACGTGGATATAACTGCTTGGTTTCCTTCATGCAATCATGCGTTGTCTTTTCATGAGATTGCTCCAGGGGGATCTTCTGCTGTTCCGAAAGCAAGTCAAAAGAGCATAATAAGCTCATAGGGTAGGTAGTGTTGCAATGTGTGATGTAGGAGGCTTAGCGGGATTGGAGAGTCCTTCTTCCGAGAACTGATCCGTGAATAGTAATGGACCAGTTTCTTCATCATGCCTTCATAGATAGTATAGTCGTAGTGCTTAAATTGGTATAGGATACAAGTTTTTCATAGTTCTCACATACACACCCACAGCCTTATCAAATAACCCGTCTTGGCGTTGAGATGTGGCTGGCGGTGAGGCTCACGATTGGTTAAATATTCTCCGTCGAAGGCTTAAGTGAAGGTTTAAGTGAAAGTTTAAGTGGTGCGGGTATCTCCTGTTGAATTTCACGATATCAAAAGACCGTGTTGGTCTACCTATTCATATCATCATTAGCAAAAGATTGAATAAGGGTTATTTGCTATCATTGAATGATATCTGGCATATCCATGAGTATGTAATAATAAGTATCAGGTAGGTAATTACGTTTTACTATAGTAGTGACGGCCATTGAGTCGATTGGACCAAGCTGATAATAATTTATTCAACTTTTGATAGGTCCTTGAACTTTGAAGTAGTCAGGTGATCGGTCAGCCTTGTATGCACGGCTGTGATTCTTCGCCGTCCCATTAAATTATTCAATTGTCAAACTTCCAACCACATCACGAAAACAATACACACCATCACATCACTCCAATTCAGTACAGCAACTCAATTCACAACTATTACTCTGCCAGTAATCCATTCGCTGACCGATATACGACTACATCACGTCCAACCTTCTGCATGCACAGCTACTGAGATTTACAAACATAATACCATTTCCATGATTTAGAACGCACGTCATCTCAATACTCCATCGCATTCTGTATAACGAAGATCCAACGAAACAACCAACGAAAATCGAACGACACCACCATGGACCAACTGCCGCCCGAGATTCTTGACTCAATTCTTGAACAGAATATTGAGATGTGCCACGACCATAAAAATCGAGTTTTGGATTTGCGATTAGTATGCAAAGCATTTGATCAAAGCTTAAAACCATCAATCTTCAAGACGACCTCGTTGGAATTCTCGCGATTCATCCGATTCCGAAATATTGATGACGATCCAGATCAATTGAAAACGCTCCAAGATTTAGCTTCATTATCATCCTCCATCTATATTGATATGATGATAGCGAGAGATCCAGGTATGCCTCAACATCTTCCTCCTCATCACTTTATTGCATCACATCATTTTATATCCCCATTGGGCAGTCTAATATTGTTTGCAATGGATCATCTTATCTATCAGCAAGGCCTTTCAAGGGCTAACACATGTGCTAGATGAAATCGATCAACTTAAAGAGGCCTTTAACCCTATTTATTTTAGGGTTCCTGAAATGGCAGACTTGATTGAATCCGTTCAATCTTATTGCCTTAACAAGACAACATTTACCGAGGAGGATTACAGTCGTCTAGTTCGCAGAGTCATACAGAGCGGTCCAGACATAACGCGACTTAAGATTAGCCTACCATTCCAAGTTCTCAGCAATGCTTTTATGACGTCTACAAGATTATTCGCCAATACTCTAGCATGTGCGGCAAATCGTCCAGAGGAACACCGGAAAATCGATACACTGGTTCTAGACAATATCACTGACATCACGTTTAACAGCATATGCAACGTGCACATTGACCTCGAAAATGCCTTCAAAATATTTGAAAATCTGAAAAGCCTAGTAATATCTGTCAAGAGACAGGAAACCAGAACACCACTACAAGCAGTTTTTGCTCGGAATTTCTGGTTGTTAATTCGAAAAGCCCAGGATCTCGAAACCTTGTGTGTTATCGGATGGAGCGTGGCGCAAGATACCAAACGTATAAGAAATAAAAGAGTCGCGTCCCGGATGACGAATGAACAATGGACCATGCAGTGCTTCCCATACCATCCTAGCAAAGGACTTCTGCTTAGCAAGTTGAGGTGTTTGGAATTAAAACGGATGGATCTAGATCCTTTAATGCTGCTGCTTTTGGTCAAGGAAACTAGTCATTCTTTGACCGAATTGTACTTGAATGATATCGGTCTGAAAGTTGTTGGTTTGACTGATCGAGAGAATACTAGTCTATGGATAGGTCACCCGAATGCCGACAAGCCTGATGATTGCATATGGGTTGCTCCAGCTATCCGAGAAATTGCAGGCCTCAATCTCAAGATTCTTCGTGTTAGTAAACTTGGTTATGACGATTACAGTCCAGATCCTGATTCGGAAAATCCCAACTATGATCTTGACGACCCTACGGGACAAAATCAATCTTTTGATCAAAGGTTTGTAGAAGCTGTCATGGGTACAGAAGCTCAAGTGTCCCTTGAGTTACCCTGCTCCGACGCATCTTCTGACATTGAGGATACCCATGGAAAGGCAGCCCATGCTGAAATTGACCCGAATACCTACGATGCTGAAACTTATCAAAGGAATCACAACACAACATCGAATTTTAAAAAATGCATTGATGGCGTCTTCTCCAATAACAGTGAACGGGCATTGAGAGAATTGAAAAACATAGTCAGCGTTGCCGACCGAGGCATGGCATTACTCACTAGAGAAGTGGAAAGAGCCACTTATTTGACTGTTGATCCATTTTCTGGCGCAATTGTCGATCCTCCAACTGGTACCTGAATAGTCTGAAGAGAAAGCCGAACCTCCCCAATAACGACTGCATGATATCACATACCGACGGTACGGGAATGATGATACGGCACTTCAATACAATAATTGCTCTATGTGTGACCTTAAAATCTAGGGACCGCATAATCTACTTTTTGCAATTCACAAATGCTAATTGGAGTCATACCAATCTCTCACTTGAGATTCTCTGTTCCATTACATTAACTTGGGACACGATCCAAACAAGCAATGGAGCTTCAAACTAAGAAGGATTATCTTTAACTATAGCTGCCATAAAGTCAGGTGATGAACAGGAGTATAGAATGGTTCATCGCCATCTACACTTTAGGCGCCCAGTCTGGGACACCAACAGGCGACAGAATAATCGAGCACCCACTCTCGTCCAAATTAGTTACTTTTATTTTCCTATACTATTGGTCAGATCAGTTTTCGACAATGTCCTTTTCGTTTTACGCAAGTTCCAACAATTGTCTTCGTGGTAATACACCATGATCATAGCATATATGCCTGGGTATCATAGCATGCTTTCGTTCCCTGTTCCCTACACGATATCAGCTACGTAGGCTCAGCAGGCAGGTTCAATCTTGTGCTGAATGCAGAACTTGCTTGAAGTGTCATAAAAAAATTCTATATCTAGCAAACTCGGTAGGATCTACCTGCTTACATGTTTTTGAAGGACGGTAGAATGGTTATCCTACATTTTTGAGCCCATCATACAGTTTGGCGGAGTAAAATGGTGCTCGCAGGTTTGGGCTGTTGGCACAAAGGGGCAGAAGGTTCATAGTAGGAAGAAGAATGATTATACATAATGACCTTTGGACCACATTTGATTTTGTCTCATCCTATAAAAAAAGTCACAAACCAGTGAGAGAATCTATGCCTTCTCCTCTTCTCTATTTGAATATCATTTGTAGTTGAAAAACATACAACATTTCCATGTACAACCACTCTCTCGACACGGTGCAGATTCCAGATATACAACGTTCTCATCGTCTGGCCGAATATTAATCCAAAATTCACCCGCTCACTCCAAGGTACCCTTGGTTGTGTGGATCTTTCAAGAAATCAAAACTTAGTGTTCTGAATAACCACGGAAATTGATGATTGATATTTTGAAAATAGGTGGTGCATCCTTTTTCATCAAGTTGAAGGATTGAAATCTTGCCCTCTGTCTCTTTGCTTTTCATTTTTCCTTTCTTTCTCCTCTCTTCCCGAGAAAGAATCGCGTCTTTCCAAAAGGATGTCGAATTTCTCATCAGGCCACGATGATGGAATATTTGGATCCGCAGGTGCATATCCTGATTTCGCATTAGATCGGGAAACGGAGGGAAAGTCGGATGCGGATTCTAGCTTGAATGCGAATCAATATCGGGTAGGTAAGGAGAGATATGTAAGATATGTTTCTTCGGCTACTACGTTGATTGTGACACGAGATGACGGGGATGAGGGGTTGGAGTGCAAGTCCCGGAGAAAGTGTTGATTTTAGGGAGGAGTGGGGGTGGAGGTGTGGAGGTGGATTTGGATTTGGATTTAGATGGGTTTGGGAGAAATGCGACGAGTTTATCGATGGGGAGGTTGAAGGTATTGGTTATAGATGATGATATAGTTCTGGAGGGTGGAGATATGGGTTTGGGTATGAATGGAGTTGGTCAGGAGGAAGTTGAGGGGAGGAAAGTAAAGATTCTGAGATGGGATGAAGTTGGTGAGTTGTTTCTTCCTTCTTCCTTGTAGTTGGTGCTTCTGGGATTTATTTGCGAGATTGTGAATGCGCTTGCAAAGATTTGTTGGGCTAGTTGATAAGTGCTGAAACTGATGATTCCTCAAAGCAGAATGGAGACAGGATAATGAATATATTCTAACTGGGTATCGGTATGTTTCTTCTGCATATCATTGATAAAACAATTCGATTATCTCATACTAACTCATCCTTCATAGACTAGAAACAAATTCATCACTCAAATCAATCCGAAGTGTATTCCATCTCCACAACGAAACTGGTACAATATATCTTTCCTTCCTTTCCACATCTTTCTCTGATCCTAACACACACACTCCAACTAGTAAATATACACAGCCATCTCATTGGCGCTCTTCTTTTTGCACTTCTACCCACCTATATATACCATACCTTGCTCCCTCGATATACAGATGCTTCGACTGCGGATCTCGTTGTATTTGCGTTATTCTTTGGGAGCGTGGCCGTATGTTTTGGATTGAGTTCTTTGTATGTTGTCCTTATTTTACACATTCCCCTTCATTCTTTCCTCGTGCCTTGGACTCTCCATCTCTTCTCCCCTTCCATATTCTTTTCTCCTTCGTCTCCATCCTCCAATCTTTGAATATCCCCAATCACATCACATCTCATCCCCGAAACATAAAACTAATCTTTCCTTCGCCGTCACAGATACCACACTCTCAACAACCACAGTCAGAAACCCGCATTCTTTTGGATCGAACTCGATTATCTGGATATCGTGGCACTGATGTGGGGAAGTACCGTTGCTACCATTTATCACGGGTTTATATGTGATGTCAAACACCAGAAGATATATTGGACAATGGTATTTTTCTTTCCCTTCCCCTTTGCAACTCTCCACCACCCCCCCCCCCCCCGAGCCAAACCCCCTTTCCCAACCCGCCTCACTGACGCTCGCTAATTCCACCCTCTAGATCACCATCCTCTCCCTCGCTCTCCCTCTCTTCACACTCCTCCCTCCATTCCGCACCCCGTTCTTCCGTCCCTATCGCACGCTTCTGTATGCCGCTCTAGGTCTCTCTGCTGTTATCTTCATAGTGCATTCTATTATCATCTATGGCACTTCTTTGCAATACAAACAATTGAGTTTGGGTTGGATAGCTGGAACGGCTGGACTTAATTTTGTCGGCGCACTGGCTCAAATTTGAGTGTGAGTTTCCTGTGAATTTTTTTGTTTCTGGCGCTGGGGATTTCACGGACGAGCTTGTATAGTGAGGGATGGGGTAATTTCTTTTGTTTTGTGAGGCTTGATTTGGGGTTGGAGTTGAAGATGCAATTTGCGCGTAGGAGGGAAAAGAGAAGATTCAAATATAAACCAACGTAAGCTAGATCCCAGAAAAAATACTACCCAGGCCGTTGCGATTTCTATGGCAATAGCCACCATCAAATTCTGCATTGTATGGTGGTACTTGCGGCATTGGCGCATTGTGCGGGATTGCTGCAGAGTTTTGATTATTTGCATTCGGGGATGGAGGAATGTGCTGCGCGGTAAGAGGATGAGATTACGTTCCGAGATGGTAGAGGATTAATGTCTTGTTCTTGAAGAGCTACGTGTTGATTTGCCGGGTTGTGTGTACGTTCTGGAATCTTGGAAGATATCGTGCTGTTTCGGAGTTTCAGGAAAGGAGACTGTGAAAGTGAGCGAGGTAGAGGTTCATTTGTGGTTACTGTTAGATAAGTCTACATACATACATGCACGAACATGAACATCTCAGAGAATTGGATACATTTATCAATTATGATATTCTAGTAAACTAAAGAACTATCTATTCGTGTACGAATTGAGATGTACCGATGACAATTACAAAGAGCATTTGCTTCCTTTTCCTTCCGTCTCGAGTCTTCCTTCAGGATGGATCCGCTGTAACGTTTATCTTATCATGTCGTGTTCGTAAAGGGGTATAGTACAAAGTCTTCTTCATTCCTTTCCCCCTCCACTCCGTCGATTCGTATTGTATTGCAGGCCATCTTATCGAACAACGTAAGATGGATACGATCGATCGATGTAAGCAAGCGAAGGATAGAGAAAGAGAGAGAGGTAGAGCAAGAAGAAACCGAAAAACCGTAAAAATGAAATAAAACATCCGTAGCCCAATGAATTCGTAAGCGTATGCAAGTAATCGATCAAATGTCCTTCGAGACACACTGGTATCGTATCATATGAATCACAACTCCTCAGAGCTTCCAGCCCGTCGCAAAATCCTTCACCACGTCGTTTAAATGCAACTCCGTACTTCTCAACCAGCCCTCCGTATCCTTCATCTCCTCTTCCATATCATTCATAATCTCCCGCACGACTGATAATGCACGATGGATTTTATCTTTACTCTTTTGCGCAATTCTCATCTTCTCCGCGAATTGCTCTTCAGATTTTCCACCGATCTTCGCGGCGCCTGGTCGGGACTCTTCCTTTCGACCAAATCCCTTGAGACTCTTCTTGACCATATCCAAAACTCCCTCCACATCACTCTTCTTCATCTTCTCCTCCACCGCCTGGCGGAATCCGGTTACTCGATTCTCCATGTATGAAATCCCGGCGCGGAATTGATTATTTCCCTCGGCAGGATATGCAGGATATTGCGCAAACTTAACGACATCCCAATCTTCCCCCCCATTCGCAGCTTCCTTTCGCAGAACCTGTTGTTGAAGAACTCCAGAATTTCCCACATCAGCAGAAACACCCTCAATCTTAGCACCCGCAGCCATTTCCTCAAGTTCAGAGACGCCTTCAATCATTTCCCACAGACCCTTCACCAAAGCATCTTTCTTCCCCGTCACATATATCCGATGACACACGATACGATCGGTGATGACTTGTTTCATCCTAACCAAGTACTCCGCAGCATCGATTCCCCGACCCATCTGAAAAGCCATCATATTCCCCTTCTTGCCCATATCTTCGCACCGGACATTTCCACCCGAGGGCTCTCCGATATCCGCACCCGAATCCCCGCCACGAATCAGAGCCTCGAAATGCGCAGCTGGGACGGGAGCGTGCACGGTAGGAAGAGAGTGGGCGAGATCAATATTGTTGACGCTTTGGTTGGACATCATGATTTGGAGCATGACGACGCCGATGATGAGTTGAGCGGCGACCATCATGAGGAGAGCGATGATTTCGCGGTGGGAGAGACCTCGCTTTGGGATGAGTTGGAGAGGCATCTTTGTTCTGGTCATAGAGGATTGTGTGAGAAGTTGGGTGTGTAGATTGAGGATTTGAGGGGATCTGATGGTATTGTTGAGAGAGAGGGGTGACTTCGATCTATTGTTCGAGGTCGGGTTTGGTGGTGAGGGTGTAGATAGAAGTTATGGGGACAAACTTGCATGCACCAAGGAGAAACAAGATGAATCTGAATTCTTTTCTTATAAATCAAATCAAAAACTGCAAGAGAAAGAAATTGCAAACTGGTGGAAAGTCAGCAATTAAAAAAAATTGTCGAGCTTGTTGCTTTGTACTGTACAGTTTGAATTTTGGTACGTTTGTTTGTGTATTGAAAGGAATCAGGGAAATGGGAAAAAAAGGCAGTAAAAAAGTGATCGAAAGACTTTACAAAATTAGACGGTCGAGTTCGGGTCAGCTGGTAAGGGGGCCGAGCAGTAAAAAGTGAATATCAAGAGAAAAGAAAGGGATGTAGTTCGGATGAAAGTTGGGAACTGTTGTTCATGACTATCCTCTATTGCTGTCCACACTCAAAAAACATATTTGATAACAAAAGTGAGGCACCAAAGAAAAGGTAGAATTGAGAAATCTCAGATATCAAAGGGATGAAGCAGAAGATGCCAATTATTAGTATTACATTTACAATATATAAAAACCCAGTAATGAGTTCCAACCTTTCCAAATATGTGTGATAGACATTAAATTTCTCGACATAAACACCATACATACATACCCTGGGTATCATAACAACCAAAAAAAATTAAAAAAAAGTAGCCAATTTTATCTCTCTCCATCTTCCCCTCTCAGTATGCCACCACCAATCTCTCTTCTTTCTATCTTTTGATTTCGAGTCGACGTCGATATTCCAACTTCCCGTACAACCATCGTTAGATCTCGACTCAACCCCTTTCTCCAGAAGTGTTTCAATATTTATAAGTGAATCATCATTGCCTTCCAAATCGGGCTTCAGGTTGTATACAATCTTACTCTCCACTTTTCCAATAAAAGTTCCCAACTTAAACCTTTCGAGGAAATGGCCACCGTCGTCCCATATTATTATATCAAACTGTGCCATTGTAGCAGTATCAATGCGAAGTTGAGCAGCATGCCGAGCACTCAATAAACTCATCATCTCATGTCTGCCGCTCCCATCTATAGGGGATTCATATGAAAGAGATAGTGACGATGAATTGGAAGGTTTTCCAGTCATTACACTATCGCGGCGCTCGCTCTGTCTAGAGAAAATTGATGGACGACTGGATGGAAGTATGACGGGTGCAGCGGCAGGCATAGTCAACGCTCGATTTGTAGTGTTGCTAAGTCCCATAGTTCGGTATCTATCTCCTGGCAACTCAATTCTTGCCCTTGGTTTACAGAGCCTTTGAAGGGCGCCGTTGAAGTCGGTTGGGGCACGGATAGACCTAAGATTGGGGAAACCAGAGAAAGTGACGGATTTAGCAAGAATTTCAGAAGCTTTGTCGTCATCAGGATTCGTGATTTCCCAGTGAAGGTGTTCGAGGGTGGACGAGGCAAGATAAGGATGTAAAAAGATATCATTCTGGTCATTGAGCATAGGAGAAGGACCCTGAGATAAAGTGAATGACTTGAGGCTCTTCAGGTGAATGAAAATTCGGGCGAGTATGGCAAGTGATCGTATTGGTAATGATACCAAAGACAGCGAGGTAAGACTAGTGGAAGTAGGTAACGATGCATAGGCTGATAACCCATTCGAGGTTATGCCTGGAAGCGAATCGAGTCGAAGCTTTTTGAGAGCTGGGAGAGAAAGTAAATTTTCATCATTAAATGAAGTACGTGGAAAATTCGAGATATAAAAATTCTGAAGCGACGGAAGACGTCGGAAGATATCGGTGAACAAAGGCGAATCAATCATGCCACCAGGGCTACAATGAAGAACGAGTGTTTGCAAATGTGGCCAATTCGAATTAAGACCCAAGAAATCCAGATATTGTTCGGAGCGCAAGGCGCTTGGTACAATCACAGGGTTGTCGGCTTCATCAGATGCATTGTAAAGACGACGTATGGGACTGGGTTCGATAATCCAGACTTTCTCGACGAGTTTCGATCGTGTCCCAAGTGCATGGAAGAATCTTGTGAATTCATGATCGTATGGTTGATAAATTCCTGGCACGCGTTCTAAGTTTGGGCATGCCATTATTACCGAAGCCACCAAATCCATGTATTCATCCTGATCTTGTTTCGTTTTGGCCGAGTCTGGTAATGAAGGAACTTTCAATGATTTGACATATTTGGCAAGTTCTGGTTGACTTCGAAGGGTTCGACGAAGGAGTCTCAATCTGGTTCCATATTTCGACTTGTATTTTTTCTTCGTATGCAAGCTCGAGTCGCTTCCCACAATTCGTATGTCTTCATATAAAATAACTCTTGCGGCACTCCACCATTTTTTGTTGCTCAATCCAAGACTATGCAGATCTCTCATCCAACATGTTGCACAGCTTAGGCTCCCCGCTTTCAGATGTGATTTCTTGAGCTCCCGCAAAATAACCAAAAGTATTTCTTCGGGGAGTTTGAAAATACCATCTCCCAAAGATGGCTGGGAAACAAATTTTGTCCAAGATACAGGCTCTTGCAGCAATCTTTGAGGCTCGAGAAGGGTTGTTCGAACTGGTGGTCTGGGCTCAAATTCATATCGATTGTAGGTTGGATCTGTTTGGGACCTTGTGGGTCCTCCATGACCTGAACTTTTTAATACTGGTTCGATGGAGAAGCTGTTTGAAACCGACGATATATCAATAGCGTAGCTAGATAAATCGTCAACTGAGGAGCTGCTGCTCAATGGACTTCGAGGTCTTGAATTAGAGGTGCTCCCACTCCCTGCCGATGCCGGTCGAGTAGTTCGTCGTGGTGATTGCATTTCCCATGTAATTCCTTCCCAAATGATGAGATCGTGTTCAGGAAGTTGGGGAGGATTATATGTAAAATGAGAGATCAAGGTTGTATTGCGTTGGCTAGATCTTCGCCTCTTCTTGAAGATGTCTCGATCCTTTCGGTTGTTTCTAACCTTAATGTGAGATGTCTGATTCTTTCGCAAACAATTAATTGAATGTGTAAATGTTGTGGGGGTTGAGTAGGAAGAGGAAGAGGATGAGGATGAGGAAGAAGATGAGGAAAAAGTAGTGGTTCTAAAAGAGAATACGTTGTGTCAGCCATAACTAGCCATATCATAGTAAATGATAAAGCTAGGATCACGCTTCGATGTGCTCGAGTCTTTTCCGTATCCGTATCCCCTACCCCATTCCAACGCCCAAAAGAGAAAGTACTGGTGGCGCGCCTAGGTAGTAGGAGGTGCAGAATAAGATTAGGGTGGAGCGTTTGGTACAGGGAGTTGATCCCAGAGAATGGTTAAAGCGCAAAAACAGCGAGGGACGAACGCAGAATGGCCCATCAGATAGATACAAGCGAACCACTGACAAAACATATAGAAATCATACTATTTTAAGGAGCAGCCGCCTTTACTGCTCTTAAAGATATTGAAGTTTGAACAGTGCTATAAGGTTTCGTTATACTCCGTGTGTCATCTTGATGTGCTGCTATTCATTTCGTTCACCAAATGCTACACCCAAGTCCCAACTGTTGGGTTACCTTTTGAGTTCTTGTGGCGGAAGTTAAATCAACAACATTACAACCCCAAAAAGTTTGAGCCTTCTTAAGAATAGTAGGAACAGTAGAGTTGGGATGGAAGAAGTTGAGAAATTGTGTCTTTTATCTAACCAAAACGTACAGGAATAGAGTAAATTGAACGGTATCTTTGTTTTTCATACCTCGGATTTGGATTCATCTTCATTAATTAGCGACAACGGATGAGTTGGATGAGTTGAATGAGTTGGATCGTTATCTTCGTTTTAATTTACAGGCTTCAATAGGTGGAGAACGCAAAGATAGATGATGCATGATGTACTCCGTATAGACCTTTGAGCCTTCTTGAGACCTTGCAATTGTCTCAATATTTTCATACCCATCGATAGGCAAGGGATCATATATCGGTCTGTTCAACAACCAAATAATATAAAATCCGGGGGGTCTCATTCTACCCCATAACAGCCAGATGTTGAAATTAATATCATCATAATGTCTTTCCGCTTCCTCTTATATACTTTTAACCTTTAATCAAGACCATCAATAGCCACAACATCCCACATCATCATAAGACTCGCGTGGTTCATATCTTACATCATCTAAGTTCAAGCTGGATTCACCTGATTGGGAATTATGTCTCATAAATCAAAGGGATTCCGACAGTGTGGGAGACATCTCTCAATTTATTGGAGAGGATGAATTTTCATATGAGCGACAGGAACATTAAGTTTCTACGGCTTCTAGCCCATCAATCACTCCAATGAAAAAAGAGATCTGGTGCTTGGAGCTGCTGTGTTGCTGCGGGTGTGTGGTGTTAACACATGCCAAACCACCTGCCAAACCACTACATTATTTGGCTAAAGTTCTGCCAATAATGAAGAAGCCTTAGAGGGCACTACTTAGCGCCACAGCTTGCACAACAGGAGGGTGGGAAGATTAAAATGAGGATCTCTCCGATCCTCAAAGTTTCATATTTTTACTTCTCACACATGTCCCGAGTCTCGGTCTGCATATATTTATTCATAATGCGTTTTCGGTTAAAGGATGGCTTAAAGAGGATTGTGCCGAATATAACTCATCGTCAGCCCCGGATACACCACTTGTTCAGCTCGAGGAGAAGAACGCAATATGAATTTGAAGCTGCATCACACCCGATCACGTGGTGGCAATGTGCTTTGATCTATTTGGGTCTTATTAGGCTTCCAATTATGTTCTTGAGAAGGAGACACGGGAGAGTGCGGGAACTCCTGTTGATGTTTGAAGCTCAAGTTCGATCGTTCCAGAGCAGGATAGTAAAGATGGTCACCCTGTCAAGTCACGTGGCCAATGTCCCATGTTTTGGTGCACAAATTCAGAGACGATAGGAGTTTTATTACTGTTTATCCTGTAGTCGTTCTTTCCTTCTGGTGGTAAACTGATGAGCGTACGGATATATCTTTTCGTTCATAATCAGGACGAGAACCACAGGAATTTTGCAATCGTCAGCATGCTAGCGGTTTTGCCATTATTTCTCCTTGCACCATGCTCCTTGGTTTCCTCTTTCCCTTTTCTATTACCTCGTCGTCTGATAGACCATAGAAAAATATTCATTATTAGTCGAGCATCGCGGATCTGTCTAGATCTGAGGTCTAGATCTGAGTCGCATATTGCTCATCAGAGCTGTCGCGGCATCTTGTAAGTTGCTGTAGTTCCAAATCACCCAGCATCGCCGATCATGCTTAAATCAAGATTCGGTTCCTTCATTGCAGGCACGGAAAAGCTTGAGTATGTGTTGGAGTTTCTACAGAAAAAGAATACTATTTCTCTGGCTTGATCAAATGTTAGTGCCTTGACGACTGACATGAGTGACAACTCCAGTGTCAAGATAATGAAACAAAAGGGTTTGAGTGAAGTGGGTCAACCCTAAGAGGCCGTATGCTATTACATAGTGAATTCCGTGAATAAAACCTTCAGATATGAAGATGATCAAGTACATAAGTTGGAGTACGGCAATCGCTTCATTTATTTTCTAACCATCCCAGACGTAGTTCGCTCGTTCTACAGTAGGCATCGACCGATAAAAACACAACTTTACTCATTGACTTGCGATCATCGAACCATTCAAAATATATTCTCTCGTTCAAACCTTATTGCAACTTTTCATGACATAAAATGGCCAAACCAAAGAACTCTCGAATAACTCGACCACGAAAGTTAACATCATCCATCACATTTCCCTTATTTCCACGCCTTCCCTTGAGCTTCGATTGATGATCTGGGAGTTGGCAAGCTTCAAAGACCCAAGAAATATCAGCATTGGGAAATATTGGGAAGTTGCTAAACGAGAAGGCCACCCAAGATGGAGCGAAGACTTTGGATACAAGTGCACAAGCACTGTACCAGCGGTTCTTCATACCTGCACGGAAGCTCGTAATGAAGGACTGAAACACTACAAGCTGTTGGAATGGGTTCCGGAATTTTCAAAAGGACAAGAGCGCTTGGTCAAAGACCCAAGCAGTCGGCCAGAACGTACATAAATTGGAAGGTGGACAGAATTGTGATTATCGACGTCGAAGCTTTTTGGACCAACAGTTTTCTTGTCTGTGATCATGGGGTTGGAGAGGCGCATACCTTTATGAAACTTCATGTTGATGATCGTAGTTTGGCATACGATCTTGCCCAGAAATTCATTGAGAATGGCTTTAAGTTTTTGGCGGTCGATACGGGAAATGATTCAGCCAAGATTGAATTCTTTTTCGAGAGCCTCTTTCCCTGGGGATGTCAGTTACAAGAACTCATCTTCTTCAGTTCTGGACAAAAGAAGTTCAATTCTCAATTTGACCGGCGCAGAGGGTACATCAGACAGGCATTGCCGTGGAATACTTTTCGTCAACCAAAAGTACGAGAAACTTCGAAGGTGCCCTCGTTGTCCTATCAGTTTCTGGTTGATCGTTTCAAAGTGCATGGGGAGGGACGAGGTGTAATACTCCCACAAGATGAGGAAGTCTCACAATGGCCTGGACAAGAATTGCCGAAGCTTATAACACCAATGGGGTTCAGAGGTAAAGACCTGAGTGGACGTATCTTCGCCCTGTTCTGGAGAGATGGTCACCAGATGTGGTGTGACTAGTCAGGTTAGAGGTAAATAGTTTGATACGATGCAGACTTTCACTTCGAATGATCTCAGTCCAGCTTACTTTATTAGTTCCGCCATTTTCTGAAAAAACTGACTTTCGTGAGGACCATTGGGATTTCAATAGAGACAATACATGGAGGGATTGCTGAATTCATGATTTACATTGGGACATTGAACAGGCGTGAGGAATATCGAGGTTCAAATGGACAGTGTCAATGAAGAAATTGGTGAAATGGGGTTTGTTTAGATCACAAGTGGCAGAAAAGGACAATGATATTACGAAATTTAAAGAAGAAAAAACATAACATGAAGACTCAATTCAATGTGCAAGTGACTATGCTCATCATACTACAAAGCAATTCAGCAACCACGTCCGTATCAAATGCATAATTGGCCCCCCACCCAGCACTTCTTTCCAAATGCAGAGAGGCTGGCCTTAAATGTCTGAAGCATTGAACTTTGCTAGGCATATTGACAAAGAGAGACACCCAGATAGCACAATAGCTAAGGAATATATCAATCGGGCTGCGGATAGGCTCGTGGTAGAGGACGATTACCTATTGGGAATCGCCGTCAAACCAGACATTTTCACACCTCGCATGCAGGACCTCATTAATGGCCATGGGAGGCGTTCCGTCATTCCCTGTGGGAACACCTTGTACAGAAATCAGTGGAGTCCCGAGCGATTACCAAGTAGCTGTGTCTCTGAATCATCAATTCAAAGGAGGTTGTCTTGATGATTTCTGAAGCGGGAACTCATTCTCTTCAGCTGGTCCTACGTTCAGATTGGCAGCTTTGCGTGGTGGATCATCGAAGGCCTTACCAAAAGACAAATTTGAAGATGTTTCATTCATTTAGCAAACCCATCAAAAAAAGGTCACAATGGCTTTGGTAGACCTTTACTATGAGTTTTCGGAAAGGGTCAACAGTTGATATTCAAAATGCCGATAGTCAAGTTTTTGATCTCAACCGATATCCCGCCGCCCAGGACCTTGAAAGGTATGTTCAAGACGAGACTGGTGAGATGCGATTATTTGGAAGACAAACGAAACTAAACGGGGCATCTAGAGAATAGTATATGAGGGTTTTTGTGATAATGTTTCATTTGTCATGATATAAGAGTTGATAATAGTTGACAATAGTAATCTGATATACATTATGCCAATTTCAACAATACCACGGTCGCAAAACCTCAAAGCCTAAAAACACCCTAAAAGACTTTTACCGAACGCATCAAGTCGCCACTTCTCTACCATCACCAATTCTTACTAATATCATACCGAAACTCAATGTTCCCCTATAGTTCTAGATTGACAGAATAGAATGCTCCATCGGCTAAAAACAATAACAATAAAGAGATGATAAGTAGCAACGAGCACAATGGCACTGCGCCAACAAACCCGGCCTTGGATATAAAGTCTGCTAATCTTCAATCTTTCCCCTTCATCTCAAAACCGTACTAACACCACCTAGTCCCGTCACTCTCTTCGACATAGCCAAAAAAGAAGGAAGACCTCTCTATACGTGTGCGCCTATGGTAAGATATAGCAAGGTATGAGTTCCGGATTCCATCACCAGAGATCTCTGCTGATGAGACACATAGCTTGCGTTTCGAGAAACTGTTGCTCAGTATGGAGTTGATCTGTGCTGGACGCCGATGGTATGTTTTTAGTCTGGACGACCTGGGAGCATGGGGGTGTAGGATGTGAAGAGAAGTGCTGAGATGAGAGCAGATTTTGGCAAAAGAATTTAATCGCAGTGTTTTTGCACGTGATTCTGGTGAGCACGTGGTTTTTATTGCGTTTTGGTATGAGAGTGGATTTTGAGGGGTAGAGTCGAGTGGCTCGCGATTTAGGGGGGGAAAGAAAGTTCCTAAAGTTATGGAGACCAGGCCTATCTATTTGGACGTGTTTGGGTAGGCTTGGTGAGTACCAACCAGTAGCAGCAGAGATGTCTTTGTCCATATTCATGATATCACATGGAACTCCCCTTCCAGCATATATGCATATATGGCAATTGACTTGCAGAGAGACCGTCTAAAATTCAATTATATAGACCATCTCATTGGCATTTGCCCGTACGGGGATTTGCATATTTTCTAGCAGCATGAATGCACCCAGCTCAACTTTGATCCGCGAGTCCGCGACACCTCAAAGCCATTCTCAAACTTCTTTCCACAATCGCTTCCCAATATCCTCCCACAATCTTGTCATCAACTAACTAACTCTCTAGACTTCACAACCTCACCCACCTCTGGCCCAACAATCGCCCAGTTCGGCGTCTGTTCCCCCCTCGAAATCTCCCGCTCAACCACCCTTCTTGCCCCCTACGTAAACGGCGTAGATATAAATTGCGGATGTCCACAATCATGGGCGTGCGCCTGTTCCATCGGCGCTGCATTAATGCATAAGCGAGAACTCGTTGCGGAAATGGTGAAGGAAGCGAAAAGTGCATTGAAGAGAGATGGGTTTGAGGGAAAGAAAACAGTTAGTGTCAAGATTAGGATTCATCGAGATTTACGGTATATGATTCAACTTCTTTTTCAAAGAAAAGGGAAAATAAACACGGAGATTATGACTAACACCTCTAACAGAGAAACCCTCGATTTCATCCAAACCGTGCAAGACGCCGGCGTCGATTTCATCACCATCCACGGCCGCATGCGCTCCACCCCCTCCTCGCACCCGGTAAACCTCGACGCCATCAAACTCCTCACAACCCACACCACCGTCCCCACCCTCTCCAACGGCGACATATTCACCCTCGCCGACGCCTTCCACCATACCTCCTTCACCCACGTCTCGGGCGTAATGTCCGCGCGCGGACTTCTCGAAAACCCGGCCCTCTTCGCCGGATACACGGCTACGCCCTGGGAGTGCGTCGATGTCTTTATGAATCAGGTGCTTAAACAGCCTATACCTTTTAAGCTCGTCGTGCATCACTTGAGCGAAATGTGCGGGACCGATCGCTCGCAGAATGGGGGAAATAATGGATTGCTGGGTAAAGAAGAGAGAATGAGGTTGATGGAGTGTAGAGATATGATTGATGTGATTGATTTGATGGATGAGGTGAGGGGGTTGCGGAGATTATAGATGTTCAATTTTCCATTTATAGATAGAAAAAATGGATAAATATGCAAGGTTCAGAAGGGTCATCATGTTCAGTTTCATAACATGTATTCTATTCATTATACTCTACAACCACAATATAAATTGCAGAGTATTAACTAATCTGAGTTCTTAGATACAAGAAGAGCCAAGGGAAAAACGGTAAAACGGAAAATAAGAAAAGAAAAATATAAGCAAAACGCAGATTCGCACGCCCGGGGTATCTTTACAAAACCATATCGAACATTCTCTTCATCCAACTCCCGATTTCATAATTTCCCGCCCTTCCTAGCCTAGAACACCAAAGATCGAAAAGCCTCAGCCATAGTCCAGAAACCATCCTTCTCCATATCACTGTCAAATCAACATGCTTCGTATTTCAAGCCGATCTCGTCGACTTCTCCCTCGTAAACTCTCTTCTGGTATCGAAAGACCCGCCTCTATCACCACGTCCTCTACTTCCTCCCATTCTACTACCACCTCTCACGCGACCCCGCTCCTTCTCGCTCGTATGCGCGTTCCTGTTAACCACCTTGGGCTTCACAGTAGCCATCTCCGGTCCCCAATTTCTCGAATCTGCACCCTTATGACTTTCTGGGAATGACGCGTTAACTGGCATAGTTCCGCCTTGACATCCGTATTCTCCTCTCTCATGTGCAAATCGTAAACCTTCCATCAAAACTCTCCATCGCCATTCTGCGGTAATCTCTGCAACAGGGGAATGATTGTGGTTTGGAGCAAAGGGTGTGATGCCATTGACTGCAAACCCCGTTTTCCAATCTTTGGCGCACCCCCAAGAGTGAAAGCGGGTGGTGGTGCACTTGGGAACCGGACAGTAGTGGTTTGATATTGCGGCATATGGTGCTGATTCGGATTCTGAGTCAATACGGTAAAAAGAGAGGGAATGGAGGCAGGTGCCCGGAATATGTACGTATGGGCACTGTTGAGATTGGTTGGCCGGGGGTTCTCTAGGTGGATATTTCCAGGGCCAGTTGCTGAGAGGAGGTGGCCGAAATGAGCAGCCATTCTCACTTGTGAAATCTGGGCAGATTTGCTGGAGCATACACTTTGGCACTGGGCATTGGAAGTCGGGAGAAGTCAAAGAAGAAGGACATATATGGCGGTGGGCTCGCGGAAGTTGCAACACAACTTTTTTAATATCATCTGCCGTGGATGTTGCAGGAACAAGGCTTTTCAACGATAGCGTTTGTGAGTAGGGTTGTGACTGTTGGTAGGTCGTTTGGACATCGAAGGCCCTTCTCCGAGGGCTAGTTGTTGTACTAGTAGCCTTGATCAAGGGATCTGCAGACAATTGTTTAGTCGGCGAGGTAGGAGTAGACTTATGATCCGTCTTTCCTGGAATAGGCGTTCGAAGAAGCGGTTTGTCTGCCAACGAAAGATGGAAATGCTCATCAGGTTCATCTTGATAATTCATCGGAGTTGGCGAATGGGGAAGGGTCTTGATAACATCATCCTGTTGAATGTCCGAATAAATAAGATGATTCAATGAGAGCTGAGATGAAGGCATAAAGTAAGGAGACGGTGCGTGTTGAGCGAAGATTGGTGTTGTTGGCCTCTGGCAGTATGAATTGAAATGACTGTAAGGAACAATCGGAGCGCTCTCAGGGCCTTGCGCAGACCAGGTTCTGGATCTATTAAGCAATGGGTGAAATTTGACTTGTGCTGGAGGAGCACGACCTTGTTCTACCATGAAACCTGGTTGTTGAAGAATGGAATATTTCAATGGAGATGGGGCACGTGTAGCAGGTGCCATGGCGAACGGAGGTGCGGAAAACCTGAGATCTGGAGACATGCGATTCGACGGAGCGAAAGGTTTCTGAAGGACAGAATTAGCAGCTTTTCTCCTCGGCAGACTTCAGAAGATCAAACTTACAGCGTCGGGATTAAACTTGGTAGCCAACTTTGGAGGTTCCATCTCTTTGACGGTGACAGCACGTTCCTTCTCAAGAGCCAGTCGTGCCCCTTCAATTGCTGCCTGATTCGTTTCAATTGCTAGTCTCGCAAGCCTTTCCTTCTCTGTTAAAACCTCAATCTGCCTCAAAGTGCTTAGATGACTATCCACAGTTTGTTGGATTTTGTGTTGTGGTACACCTGTTGCTTTGCTCATACAAACAATTCCATGCATCATGTGCTTTATGGCGTGAATAACTCTATGTGGATCATTCACAACAACGTCCCATAAAGGTAAACCTCCTTTAATGTAAGAAGGGGTATCATGGCGTTCTGCCTCGCATAGTTCTTCAACCTCCATATTTTTGAGTTTCATAGGCTCTGGTGAAGCGTTGTAGAGATCGCTTTCTGACTCTGCAACCACAGCTGGAAAACGGAATGGGGGAAGCATTTCTTTTTGTAAAGGGGTTGATGTTTCTGTTGCGACAAAATCCGGAAATAGTACGGTAGACTCGGTGTCGAATTCTCCGTCTTTGAGCATAGGAACATCATCTTCTCCATTGTGAGTCGGTGAATCCCAAGGAGTGCTTGTTTCCTCTCCTTCGACTGCCGTTTCGCCAGTCTCGGTAGATAGAATACTCATACATTCTGCCGTGTTGGGCGATAAAAGTAGGGTTTCTTTTTCGTCAACTGAATTACCTTCGGGAGATGACATTTCTTTGATAGGCGTAATAGAAAGAGGCGGAAGTGTAGAATGGTTTTTGCGGCGAGATGAATTGGACTCTTGCGAAGCAAATAATGATCCCCAGTTAGGTGGCATGGTGATAAGTTTTTGCGTGGAAAGTTTTGGGGTTGATAAAAGCGCAGGGAACTCTTTAGTATTATCGAGTTGAAGAATCTTTATTGGACTTCTTTCGGTTGGTTCAGTTGGTTCATTGTCCGGATCCATAGTGAATGTATAAGTTGTCAGATGATGTGATGGTGGTTCGGACTCGAGTCAACTGCAAGTGTAAACAAGTTGATTCTGTTCAAATCAAAATA
This sequence comes from Sclerotinia spermophila, assembly GCA_038090695.1. NCBI lineage: Eukaryota > Fungi > Ascomycota > Leotiomycetes > Helotiales > Sclerotiniaceae > Sclerotinia > Sclerotinia spermophila. The sequence goes on along the minus strand of JBBMOJ010000338.1, from coordinate 4,868 downwards.
TGTCAGTAATGTAACTGACACAAAGCCTTATAAATTGAAAGAAGGAAATGATGTGGACATAGAAGTTGATAAATGGATCTACAAACTTTATAGTGAAAGCAAATGCAATGGAAGTGATTGTGCCGTATATTATGTTAATTGCGAGGAGCTGCACCACGTGCTCAATTGTCCCAACAAACTCTTGATCTGCTGTAAAGCTTTCTTTTTCAGTTGATGAAAGAGTATATCTAAAATCCATTGAATCATTAGTAAGAGAATTCTTTGCTTTCCATGACAACAATCATTATGGGAAAGGTGTTTGTGATGTTCTCAAAAGTGAAGACATGAGATAAACATACACTTGCTCGAATTTGTATATTCTAAAGTCTTGGTCAGTTCGTAAACACAGCACACAGTGAGTGAGTGATTCAAACTTACCAATCACTATTTATTTTCTGGAGAAAACAATGACAATGTAGATAAAGATAATAGCAGTTATAGTAGAGCAGACAATCATTAAAGTTCGAAAGTATAGAGATTTGCGATCAAGGTTGCTCCAAGATTTGAACTGCATATTGGGTACTGCAAGGTGTTCAAAGATATTGAGCTTTTATTGAAATGTAGACTGTTGAGATGAAGGAGATAATAAGTCGACTGTCAATCCCAAGTATATGGTAGTTGTTTGGAAGATTGAGGGTGGTGATGAAAATTTGTGATGGAAGAAAAGTAGATAGATGGAGAAGATTATGTGATAACTCAAATCTTAACAAGTGAAATAAAGGGAAATAAAGTGAAATACTACCCGATATCTTCCATTGGGTATTGAAGCGAGCAGCACCCAAATGGACAGCAATATTCAATATTCGAGGAGTTGAGATGAGATGATAATACCCAAGTAACATGGGAGCTTATAATCAATTATACATGGCATAAAGATCATAACCATGTTTGTCAATATATAGCACCTATTACATATAAGTAAACCATAAAGCTTGCACTTGATTGAATATGTGATCAATAGGAATCCATACGCTGTTTTGAAATTGATATAATTTTTATAGCTTGTTATTGAAGAAGCTTCTAAAGTGTTCATGTTGTGATTGACTGTGATGTGAATGAGGATGGTACCAGAAAATTGGTCAGCTGACATCAAGTTATGAATAATGTTGTTTCTGGGGGGAGAGGAGGGCATCAAGGATGGTTAGTAACCTTCTCAGGTTATAAATGTATATATGCACAGTAAAGTTTCAGCTAATGGAGTACGAGAGAAAGTCTATAGACAATCTATGACTGACTCTATTGCAACCCCATCTTATTACTATCCCACCAAAAATTTAAAAACCACAGCTCTCATACCAAAATGTATTACCTTTCCTTGTAGACTCCAACAGTAGGTCTACTCACCTATCATCGACTGATCCATATTACCTATATGATTATCGTCAAATCCAACAACAAGGCTGCTCTCTCCTTCATAAGCCAGTAATGCTCTCTCTCATCCTGCCTTGAAGTTGTGAGGGCTGATAGAGAGTATTTCATTCGAGTCGAATATGCAAGGCTTGCATCTATGACCGCAAGAAATTAAGGAAAGATTGTTGGGTGAGTTGCCGGACACTGAGCATTGTCCGCTTGAGGAGTTGAGACGAAATGCGCATGATCTTGTGAATATATGAACAGAGATGATATCGAATAGACTTCATAAGACTTTATAGCCAGACATTAAGAAGATTTGATTGATAACGACTCACAGAAAACATGGCCACAAACAGAAAGATATATATTGGAAGTAATAATATAAATAATATTGTTAAACGTACACACCCCTTTCGAGTGATGTGAATTTAAGAAAAACATGAAACGCCTTTTTCCTTCCCATCACAACTACAAGCACCTATGCTGAAAATTGTATCCCATATTTAACAATCATAAATTCCATACATTGTCCCGAGACGGAACAAATTGGAAGTGTCCCTAAGGCTCGCAATTGCGATAATAGTAATGCTAAAGAAAATTCGTTGTCTTCGTAAATATGCTTTACTCAATGGCGCTAGCAGAAGAATCGCCAACGACAGGGTTCATGGAATCGCTCCAGTTCATTCTGAAATCATCACCCAATTGCTTTCTCAAAGCAGTCTGGACAGCTTCCAAAACGTTGTTGAAGACACCAAAGTTGGCTGGGTTCTCCTCATCGTTCTCACCACCTTGGAACACACCAGTGCGGACCAAGCAGGTGTTCCAGCCGTAGTTGTTACCACCAATGATATCAGATGCTGGGTTATCACCGATCATGTAGATGTTCTCTGGCAACTTCTCCTCTCCGTGAATGGTTTCCATCCATGATGCCATAATCTCATCGGCATACTTGTAGGTGGCCAATTCAGGCTTTCCGTAGACGACACGCTCGAGTTCAACTCCGGTGATGGATTTGTAAATAGCCTCGAGAGCGATACGGAAAGTACCTTGAGACATACGAGGAAATGGGTGCTCGCTAGGGCACAGGAGATCTCCTTGAGAAAAGTAAATTGGGATACGTTGGGAGACAGGGTCCTTGGCACGAGTACCGAGAACACCATCCTCGGATTGTAGAAGATCCATAATAATCTGGAGATCTGTGGCATAGTCGCGAGAATCAGAGAATACGAGGATGGCATCAATCTTGACCTTGTTGAAGTCCCTTGGGGTGGATGTAGCACGTTGCTCAGCGGTGAAGAACTCCTTGAGTGGGGAGATGGTAGGGATCGAGGCTACGATATCGTTTGGTACGACGATATCCTTAAATCCGTACAACTTGGCGACCTCTCGACACTGATAGTTTTCACCACCAACAACCAAGACAGTATCGTAATATTCAGCCAAAGCAGACATGGGAGTGTGGGATTGGATGAATTGTTCGGTTGCAACAGGGTTTCCGAGAATCTTGGATAGTTGAGCACAACGAGTTGGCTCAATCTTTCCGGAACCGTTGGTCAAGAAAATGTGCGGGATCTTGATACCAAGCTCATTGTCGCCGTTCAAGATCTCCAACGCTCTCTTTCCTTCTGGGATCAAACGATCACCATGAACGAGAACACCATCGATATCGAAAGCAAATGCCATGTTCTTTGCAGCTTCGGTCTTTACCTTGGACATATCTTGTACTTGCGAAGAGAGGATCTCGCGAGTTGGTTGAATGGCTGGCATTCCAGGTCTGGTGGGCCTGTCTTGAGTGACGACAGATGAGAGACGAGATTGACGCTTTGAGCGCGGAATTGGAAGAGCAGCACCAAAGCTGTTTCTTGAACCTCTACGCCCATTGGCTCTGTTTTCGAGACTCAATGAATGCATGAGTGATTGGGTTTCTGCAACGGAAGATCGTGAAGCTGGAACCTCAATTGGCCCAGAATCTTCATCCTCACCTGGGACAACCAAGCTGTGGTTGAAACCTGGAGCTGTTGAGCCTTTGCGTTCTGTTGGGTTTGTGGTGGTTCCATTGGAGGCAGGCTGGGCTTGAGCAGCCAAATCGCGATCATCGAAACCAGACATGGTGAAATATAAGTTTGAGGTTGGACCTATAAGATTTTGGTATAGAAAAGAAGATTATCTGTATATGGTGAAGGCGATGGGGAAGAATGAGAAGTATGAAGTTTAGAAAGACAAGAAGTGTGCGGGGGCACAGCGTATATATCTAAATTTTAAGTTCTTGAAACCAAGCTAGAGGATGAGCAGGGATAACTTGCTAGAAACTGACCTTGTGCTGATGCCGACACCGAAGGAAGTGAGCTCATAGCACTGCATGATTGGATCCGTATTGCAATGAAATGTCGTCCTCAACTCGCCGAAAACATGCACCAAGACCCACAATCATAATCGGTCAAAGTATGTTGAAACATGATTACCTGTACTTCGTATGTATCTTCCAAAGCCGCCTACGCCGCCTTGGCCGGCGTGGAAAAGTTTTGTATTAAAAGCGGATCCTCATCCCCCTTGTTCGGGTTGTCCTTGTTGTCCTTGTTGTAGGTGGAATCACGTCTACGAATGGAGGCAGTTAGTTTTCCAATTTCGAAAAATTATGCTTCAGATAAGGCAATAATGTGGGTTCATCGGATAACTAGTAGAGAGAAGGCTGCGAAAGTTTGTATTGATGAATGTATGTGAATGTGCGTGCTTGGGTGGATAAGTTGTCTGTCAATGGAAAGGGATCCAGCATGACGTCTGAGGGACCACATTTAAAGAATATGAGGTGAGGATAGACACACCGTAGTCTGTCCGATTAGTTAATTATTTATACATACACGACATGTAGTTTTTGAAATCTGTACGATGTACAGAGTAATTAAGGATTCTTACGGAAAAAACGGGAGATCCATATTTCTTCCCATGTGCTTCTTTTGAATCTTATCCTATTCTACTCATGTGTTGTCGATCAATATTGAAGGATATACAGTAAAACCCCTTTATAAGGATATATTTTTGGGTCCCTTTTTTTTTCACACCTAAAAATGACCTATATTCTTAAAACCTCTTATTTAAGAATATCCTTAAGATTTTGGGTCCCAAAATATCTATCACATAATTATATTATCACGCTAAAAGGACGTCCCAATAGCTATATAGCTAATTGAGTTTATATAGGACATATTCTTCCCGTGACACACCCTCGAGATTGCTGACTAGCTGGTTATAGGCAGTAATCTCTCTATACTAACCTCAAATGAGTTATATATGCAAATCTCATTCTATTTATGATATCATTGCCATTTACTCAGGTTCCCTATTGGATATATTTAAATTAGATTCACTATGTAGATATATCTAATTTTAGGTTTACTGTATAAATACATCTAATAGATTGATATCTGATGTTACGGGAGCTGCCTCTAGGGTCACGTGGAAGTGTCTAGAGATCTCTC
>JBBMOJ010000337.1:0-45484 GCA_038090695.1 Sclerotinia spermophila | reverse complement strand
CGAGAGATCTCTAGACACTTCCACGTGACCCTAGAGGCAGCTCCCGTAACATAAGTGTGGATTGATAGGGTATAATATAAGAATCTATCAAAATAATATAATAGACCTTAGATTATTAGATTTTTAAAAGTTTCAATTAATTGAATTAATAGTTGTTGAATAATATAGATTTGAATGTGTGAATTAAGGTGAAAATAACCTATATGGTGATATGGCCTATATGTATATAAACTACGTTATATAATATATTATATATGTATATATATATATATATATATATATATGTAATAATTGTGATTGATTATAGCCCCAGTTGGAGTTTTGAGCACTAATAACACCTAGTCTGGAGTAACAAGTAATAAATAGTAATAGTAATAAGTAACTGCTGAGATTATTATTAAGATCAATATGAGTTGAATTTGGATGGATTGGGAGAGAATGGGAAGGGAAGTGCGGAGATTGATCTAAATAATTCAGCGGGTTAACAAGGATTGCATCTGGCTTTGGGAGAGTTATCAATTTCTCACCGAATAGAGGGTATGCAAGGTGTGCACAATGCAAGGTGCAAGGTGTAAGGTGCACGATACAAGATACAAAGTACAAAGATGGAGTGAAGTTGTCGAGATAAGAGAAAGCAAGCTGTTGATTAAAGAATTACAAGGTGAATGATATCGAGTGATGACGGTGCTTGTTCTTCTCCCTTTCCTCTCTCTCTCTCTCTTCCGTTCTACTTCGAAATGCGGATCGACTCACTTCAAACACAATCCAACCTAGGACATACAATAAAAAACGATAGTGAAGATTCTTTGCGAGGAGACGACCGGATATGAATGTGTGGATATCGAATTAGGAATAATAATTAGAATGTTTGATGAAGAAAAGAAAGTTAACATCCTTTTTGCCGCCCGCATTGTCCTTCGCTGGGAATTAATATTAAAGATACGAAGGTGTGGAAGGGTAATGTTTTGAGTAGACACGGTCCGAGGTACACAGTAAAGGTATTTAAGGGTATTCAATGTACGAGGGAGGGTTCGAGGGTTCAATGTACGTACTAGATATAGATGGATCCCATCTTCCCAAGGTAGAAGTAAGCAATGTTGAGCCTTGCCTTCTTTTAATTAGTTGTCGTTTATGGCTGGCTCCATATAACGTTGTGTTAGAATGTACCTGGTCTACGTTTTGGGATTTGATTCATATCATATCATATCATTTCGTTTCGTTTCATTTCATGAAATCCACATTATTGATCAACTCTCATCACCTCATCCAGCATACGGTACTTTTCGCCTCTCTCCACTATAGCTTCCTATCATCTCCTCGAGCTCCTCACCTCTCTTCTCCTGTCTCTTCTCCACCCACTCCCACTCTCTCGAAATGGACAAGTAACGATCATTCCACCCACTACGAATTGAGATTCACTCACATAGATCTACCCCAGGTTCGTGCATTGGCCAGCTCAAGTTCAAAAAATTCCGTGGTACATCTCCACATAAAAGCCTACTCACTCATGAAGTCTAGAATTTCAAGAGTGATCGAATGACCAAATGAGAGACATGTGTGGGACTTGGATGAAGAAAAATTGTCCAAGTTTTAAGACATCGCAGTTGAAATCTCTGCAAGTTGGAACTAATAAAGCACTCCAAACCCATAAACCATTATAGCTTCATACTAAATGGTATCATACATTGACCCATACATCGTACAGTACATTCATTCTGTCATCATGTATGATTACGTGTTGTGAGGTACGGTACCGTATGCTCTAGTTTTGATCTAACAGATCCTTCAGACTGGTAATTTACCTATGCTGACACTCGTCCAGGATTTTTAATGGTTCCATGAGTTCCGAACTGCATCACGAAGCATAAATCTGACATTTCATAAAATATCCATGGATTAACCTCAGTCATTTTTTCATATAAAGATAACTGCAGCTTGCAGAAAAATTCCTCAGGTACACTCGAAGGTGTATATGTCAAAGCGGCATAGGGATTCAGAGCAGACCCAAAAAGCATTATTCCAGCTATTCCTTTTGAAAACTGGGTCAAACCTGCATGTTGAAAATGGCCTGAGGAGCGAAGGTACAAATAAGCCTTGCCTGCACTCAAACAATCTCTAAGAGATGGCATTTCAGAAACTCATCTCCCCATAATCGCATCAAACACATACTTAAGGAGTATCTATGATAATTTGCGAGTGGGATATAATGCTGGGATTAAACCAGGGAAGTGTACCAAGTAAGTGCTGGTTGAGGTTGAATGAGAGAAGGAAGAAGAGAGGAGACGGAGGATGGAGGATGGAGGATGTAGGATGTAGGATGTAGGTTGGAGGATAGAAATTCTGGAAGTTTAGTTTCTATCCCTTCCTCAGACGAAAGTCGTCAAGACCAATTTTTCATTTGAATTGAAGTTCTGATCAGACCACTTTAGAAGGAATCTCTTGACTCTTGAATCTTGAACCTTTCACTAGAATGGTAGGAACGATGGTCTGGTTGTAGGCGCAGAAGTGATCAAAAATATCATTTTTGAACGCCGCAGTTTCCTTTTTCAGATTGCAAAGATTTAAAAGAGCCATCTAATAAGAAAAACAATAATAACAGGTATGATTGGTTTAACCCTCAACCCGATACATATACTGGGAAAAGATTATTGAAGTTACTTGGTACAATTCACTTTTCACCTCTTACTTTTGGTATCTTTTTGACTGGCTTGCTATTGGTTACAACTTCTACAAGAGAAGTCTGGCAAATACACATAATTTTATTGTTCTCGAAGCGAGTCCAAATTTGTGTCAAAATACCTTCATAACTTACTACTAAATATAATCAATCAATCAAATCAATCTCATTTTTCATTCATCTTAACAAGTTCATTCTATCGAAAAACTTCAATATCAAACTTTTCCAAGGTTTGATAGTGAATTGTTCTCTCATTAAAGATTTCATACCTTTAAAAGTGTTTGTTTGGGCTTCTTGATCTCCCCAACACAATCATGGCAGCGACCAAGCCAACAACAAATACTACAACACGCTCCTCAAAATTACCAGTAAGACGTACATCCGCATCTACAGCCAGCATTATCTCTTCAATGACGACTGCAATGCCTACCAATACAAATCGACATTCCTTGCCTGCTTTGGCAGAAAGTACTAGGCGCACTGCACAAGTTACAAGAAATGTACAATGCACACATTTGACTACTACGCGACTCTTCACCAAAGAATTTCGATGTGGAATTTGTTTTCGAGAAGGTTCGTTCGGATGGCTCTGGAGATGTACTCAAGATCGTGAACTTATGTTGGAGGATGATATGGATCGTGGACATGCAGTAAGTTTTCACCCAGACATTACAGTATCTGTCTAGGATGATTCATTGACATCGATGAAGAGTCAAGAGAAACTCGATGATCTTTGTGATATTTTCCCAAAATCTACTTCTCCTCGACCACGTGGACCAGAGGCACGTAGATCAAGATTCAGTTTCCTGGATGAAATCGATAGCAAAGATCTCAAAATCTATTCACCTGCACAAATCCAGACAATCCTCAAACAACGTACTCATGTAAGTACTTTACAAGCTCTCATTTCTTGGAAGCCTTCTGACATTCACAATCAGCTTCATGAAGTTCTTGCCGATTCTGTGGAGCCTGTACTTACACCGTCGAATTCTTCCAGTAACATCCCACGTTTCTTGTTCAATCCTTTCTTCCGCCAAACACCAACCACCTCTCAAACAGTCCCAAATTTGAGGATTACCAACCAACGGCCATGGTTGCCATCAAAAGGTACAGAGTGCCAATTTAAATGCTGCCATACCTGCCGACCCACGCTCCTTGATCGTAGCTATCTTAGTCTCAATGCCATTGCAAATGATGACTTGCCCTGTACCGCCACTACTGGATTTGGATTCAATTTACAAAAGTTTAGACCTGTGGGCAAAGTTGATGTTGTTAAGAATTCGGGATTGAGGCCAAATCCAGTTCCTGCTGTATGTTCTCCTTTTTAACAATTAAATTTATGGCACACACAGGAACAAAGATTAACTTGACACAGGAACCAAACAGACCACGATCCAGGAACTTGCGGTCTCAACGACGAGCAACTGATCTTGGTCTTGGTATTTTAACTGATCGATCGACTACCACATCCAACTCCAACAATAGGAACACCAATTGTTTACCTCCTCCAACAACTTCCTGTAACCCAGTACCTCAAGTTTCGATCCCTTATCCTCGATCTGATTTCTTCTCCGAACCCCCTTCCTCTAGTACCGGATCATTCCCATCCTCTTCTTCCGACAGCACCTCAACATCTGGTGAATCCAACTCCTATTCTTTCCCATACGTTGGTCGATCGGTCCCTAGCTACCACCCAAGCAATAGTACCAATCCATTCAGAACAGTGAGCTCCAACATCGTTCAAAACCATGCAGTACTCATTCCTCTTCCTCCACAAAATCCATCCGAAGTTTCACTCTTAGCTACACCTAACACACCAACTTTGATGGAAGAATCCGAATCTGTTGGTCACTTTTTTGGTGCTGAACCATTGGAGGTAGAGGATGGAGTTGCAGTTATGGAGGAGGCTGTTGGTTTACATGTTCCCGATGTTTTAATTACACAATATTAAAACAAAGATCCGAACAAGTACTTTCAGGGTGAGGATGGAGGAAGTGGCAATGTAGCTAAATGGACAACGGAAATGGGGATTTTGATTTGAGGGTGTTACATTACGGATGAGGCGAACGAAACAAAAGACGATTGGCTATGACATGGGCTCAAATGTATTGATTTGCAATTGCACCATGAAAGAGCGGATTGGATTTCTGTTATGGTTCTGAGTTTGGCTGTATGCAATGAGTTACGACAGAGATGAACGGCACGAAAACTTGTAGGGAGTATAATATAAGGGACTGGATCCTTACAGTACAAGATGAAAGTGATATGATACGAAAAGGAAATGATAAAAAACGACACTAAGGATATGATGAGATTTGCATGGAGTGTTATGATAAGGGATGGGATAGGGAAGGATATAGCAAAGGATATTGCAGGAAGCAAACAGTGTATCTCAAGATTCTGAGGATAATCAAGATTGATATGGGCATGTACATATCACAGGTCTACATGTACATTTAGATTTCAATAAGCGGTATAACTCTTTTAGTTAGCTAGCTAGCTAGTTAGGTAGGTAGGTTAATAGATATAGAAGATCTTCCACCCCAAAAAAGTCCAAGTAAGATAGGTATAGATAGATGCAGATTTATATCAATCTTAATCACACTCACACTCACACTCACAGTGATTATTCGGTCTTTGGTATTTACCGGCGCTTTATCTACGTCTACGGCAAAATTGGACTTCGAAATATACAGCCTTTTATATGCCTCGCGATTGGAACCGAGGGTAGAAGAAATACTGTAGGAAAATTTTGAGAATGGGATAGGAGGAGAAGAATGGGAGGGTGAGTGTGAGTGAGTTGTGAGTTGTGATTTGGATTGATTGAGGTAGGGTAGGGTAGGGTAGGGATGTGGAAGTAGGGCGGTGGGAATGGTATGGATGGATGAATGGATGGATAGATGAATAAATATTAATTCTTATAGTGAGGAGAGAGGGGAGATAATGAGATGGATGGGAAATGGGAAATGGGAAATGGGAAATGATATATAGGAAATGAAGATGTTGTAAGTAGGTAGGTAGGTACCTTTATAAGTATATATAGTATGAGAGATATTTTTCTTTAGATACTCGTATTGATATTGATATTGATATTATTTTGAACTTTGGATATGAGTATGATTTTGTTTGATATTACCTATATAAATTTGATATATAAATGATATATACTATCTTTCCTGCCCACTCATTTATTCATTAATCCTGAGTTTAATCCAATTCTATATATTGCTTTCTTGCTTGCTTGCTTGCTTGCTTGTCTCAGATCTGATGTTCGTTGATTAATTAGTGTTTAGTATGTAAATATATATACATATATCTATAATTAATATCAACCCATAATAAACTATTATCTTCTTCCTCCTCCCCCCTCTCTAACTACCTCTCTCCCCCTTACTATCTACCTCCCTCCATCTATTCTCACCCCCTCTTTTCTCCTGTCCCACCCCATCCCAATTTGTATTCCCATTTCTCTCTCCTTTCTTCTACTTCTATATGTATTCCCTCTCCTCTCCTATCCCTCCTTCTCGCCTATCCTTCCCATCCCTATCCCGTTATATCTATACTCTTCCCACTGCATTCCATTCCATCTTATAAGCACAAAACCAAACCAAAACCCAAAACCCCAAAAAAATAACCACCAGCCCGTAGGTAGGAAACTAGGTATGCATAAGTATAAGTAGGTAACAATTCCGATTAACATTTACATATCATCATAAGTTTCGTTTCGTGTCGTTATTATATCAGTTATGGACTTCTTTACTTTCGTCCATCCCCACCCCAACGCCTTGACTACCATACACACCTTCTCTCTGCATTTATTCCTCTATCAATATTCCCACTCCCACTCCCACTCCTGTACCCGCTCGCAAACTCGTTCGCTCGTATCTATCAGCTTATGTACAATTCCTAACGCTGGGTACTAGGAGTTCTTTTTCATGTCATCTCCCCTTATCTCCTCTCATTCTACCTTTCCCGTTCTGCATGTAAGGATGAAAGATCCATTATCCCACCCACTCAAACAGACACACCTCCCTTCCTCCTCGCCAACAAACTCTTACACGCTCCCAGCACATTAACCAACGCTCCTTCACTCCCCGCACAAAATTTAAAACTCTTCTCCTCCCCAATCACCTGGAAACAATATCGTTTCGTCCTACTCAACGGATCGATTTCCACTACATTGATTACGTTTTCCATAGGTAGAATCATGACGGGCGAGTATTCCGAGTCGTTTTTGTAGATAGATAATGAGCGAGGACGGAGGACGACCCAGAGATTTTTCCAGGAGCGAATACCGTTCTTCGATCGCAGATAGAGAAGATAACCTTGATAGACTACACGTTCGGGATCGTGTTCTGGGAGGGGAGCAGGGTGCGAGAGAGATATTTGAGATGTATTGCGGGCGAGGGGGAGAGTGGTGGAGGGAGGTTTGACTTCGAGGTCTGGGTTGGGGTTAGGAGGAGGATTGTGTAGACTTAGAGAAAGCGTTGACATTCCGGGGAGACGTGCAAGATCCATATCTGAGAATTCGGCGTCGGATGCTAGTTCGTTTCCTGAATATTCAAAGGTATTGGATGGAAGTCTTCCTCCCCCTATTGCCGACATATTTTGTTTATTATTCGCGCTCGGTTTGATAGGTTCTGTTGGTTCTGGGGAACTACTTCCTAGTCTTTCGTCATGGAGGATTTGGGCTTCGGTTCTTCGTTGCAGTTGTTCGTGGGCCATGGTTTGATCGATTTCGGAATATGTACTGGTTACGTTACCAGAAGGACTGGCAAGTAACATTTCCTCCTCTTCCTCTTCGTCAATTCGTGCTTCTTTGCGGATGAGACTAACCCATTGTTCGGCGTCGCCTTTGGTGGTGGCTTCCAGATGATAGTTTCGAGAGGGAGTGAAGAGACCGAAGACATTGCGCCGCTTTTGTTTGGGATCTTTGAGGAATGCGACGGCTGTTAAATCTGAGAGGTGGATCTTATGACGAAGTTTATCTTCGTTTTGATCTTTATAGATTGAGAGGTAATTTGGTCTGAGGACGAGAAATATTGGTTTCCATGCCTGCGAAAATTGTATGAGCAAATGTGAATATGAATATAGTTGATGAAACCATACCTTTGTTTTCCTCGTGCGTTTCTGCACATGACCACTCTTCAATACACGATCAAACTCAAAGCTTCCATTCTGGTTAACGGGCGAAAATGTATCTAAAGCGAGATGCGAATTTCGAATGCGATTCGTAGAAGCAAATTGAGGTAGTGTTGTGGAAGCTGGTGTTGATATCTGTAAAGCAGTGTCCTGTCCAGGGATTGCTGGTGGTTGACTTTGTTGTATAGACGGCTGTTGGACTTCCGCCATGATGATTCCAGGCATGTATACTGTTAATATTTGGTTTTGCGATTTGATGATAGTGTTGTATTTTGAAGGACGTAAAGCGTCGCAGGAAAGAGCTTATGCTCGAAGTTTGATATTAAGTTGTGCGATTTTGTGGTTTATTATTGTAGACGTTGTAGATGTTGTAGAAAGAAGTGCTCAAGCTAGTCAAACAGAGCCCAAATTTCTAGTGTAATCTTAAGAAAATGTGCCGGTCTAGAGTTTTGGAATTGTAATTTCGCCTGTTCAGCCACTTCGATTTATAGTTTTGAAGGGTGGATGATGTTGAGATGTGGTTTCGTCTGGGTGTTGATTAAAATTATAAAAAGATGGTCACCGCCCTCCAATATATGGTGAGGACGAGGATGAGGATGAGGATGAGGTTAAAACAAACAGAATTATTCGAGGCAACAATGTAATCTGAATGTGATGTGATGTGATGCAGAGTATAGTATTATTGTACGCAGTGCAGTGAAGTTTAGGGAAATAAATTCAAACAATTCATTCACACAACTCCTTTATTTTCTTGTTGGTTGGAGGTTTTATGTATAAGGTTATTAGTATTATTATTTATTATTATTTATTATTATTAGCATTATTATTAGCTGGGTCTGGTCAAGGTCAATAGCATCTGGACCTTATGTCGATCAATTTACCTATGATAGTGAAACCAAATCCATCAAGGATTATGATGGGGATAAATGTAGGAATAAATTATGGAACATTCTTCAATTTAACATTATTGATTGGGTGAAGATCTTCCAAACATTGCTTTAACCGTTACAAGGGGAGTTTGGCTTTGATATCTGATCATTCATCTGATGGACGATGAACACCAAACTGGTTTCGAATGACATGAGCTAAAGTTGGTTAGATGGTCAAAGTGATAGGCAGGAATCTGTAGATATAATCTGAATGGATGATAATTGAATCTACTCATGATTCCCCATCCCTCGGATATATATATATATATATTTATAATTAAAAGTTGTTTCATAGCAATAAGAATATGTATAAATTTAGAAAAAATCCATCAATAGCCTCAACATTCCACCTTCCTACGAAGTAGATGATATACTCGGAGCATTTCCAACATCTTGTACTTTGTACTGCAGAGTTGCAAAGCTTGATCTTCGCAGTTTCTATTATAGTTCCACCTTCGTTTCCCCCCTTTTGAATTTCATTTGGTTGTCTGTTCAGAACTTCAGAGTAAGTGTCCACTACCAATGCTTGTTACAGTAATTTGTTCCACCCTTGAGAAAAATACCTAGTAGGCATGACCGGTAATTCGAATTTGTTTTGGTGTCTCAGATTGTCAAGAACGGCATTTCGTAGACTTAATAATCCTTCTTGACAATCTCACATTAGCTGCAGGTGGTCATCTTACTATAAAAAGGCAGAACAAAAAGGATTTGACGTATAAGCCCAGAATTCCATTCTCACGAACCGTATTTCACACATATACAAATCCTCCAATGAACTTATCCCCCATGAAACCTCTGCTTCTCGAAACGTATATAATGCCATCATAGATAACACAAGACTTACAAGTACGACTTTGACATTATTGACTATTGATGAGTAAAATCTCAGAATTCCATGTCAAGAGCAGTACTTGGAATACATTCAAATCCTAAGATCATCATTCTCTGGCTCTTGAAATGCATATCATCATAGATATAACATCCCTGTGGTAACTATAGTAGAAACTTAGACACATTAGATATAATAGGGGTAGCTCGGTAGCTTTTCTGATTTACTCTGACACTGTGTGGGGATATTAAAAGGTTATCATCGGAATAACACTGTATCACTAGCCGCTACACATCACGTGCTCTCCCTCACAGCAGCACCTTCCTAGATTCTACTATAACATTATGCAAGCGCTTGATGTGAAATATGATGCAGATCAAATCATGTAAATCTTTGAATTACTATTATTGACTATACAAGCTAACCTGTCCCCAACATCATAGTCGAACTATGCCACCACAAGATGCCAAGCGAGTTCTAGGGGATGAAGAACTGCGTTTTGGATCCTTCAACATTGTAAGGAACTGATATTCACAGCATGAGTGATAAATGCACATTAGTTGCCTTAAAATCTTATATTGAAGTCGTGGCACTTTGCTTAAGCATTTTGTTTTCGAATAAATCGATTTAAATTAGCAGTCCTACCCAAATCTTGTTGGTTGAACATTCACGAGGGCAGTCGTTGACGCTTTTGCAACACTTCTCATGATCTTCGTTTTTCATGATAATAGGATAATAGCGGAAGGTGGAAACAGTTCCCTCCATCATTCTTAACAAAACCATCGCTCGAATACATAGGAGCTAAGCGAACTACCCCTTCATCATAACACTCCTCTACTTGGTACATATTTGTCCTTTCTTGTTAGCGTGCTGGCAGGTTCTCACTTTTCTCAGTGAACTGTGAAAATAGCAAAAATCCCCATTGAAAGATAATAGATAATGGCTAATGATGACAATACCAAGAGAACCTTCGACGTAGTTGAACGTAAATTGTCATTCGTGTGATGCTGATACTGCTTAGCAACAAGCAAGTGTCATTAAGATTAGTGCATTTCATTTGCTTACATAGGGTGAATACTGTAAATCATATAACTTACCAGAATGGAATCTTTGTCTTTTAACCCTGAAGTGCCAATTGAGTCGCATCTGAATCAGGAGATTGAAAAGCATTCAAATCTGAAGAGCTATATGGTAGTTAAATCTGAAATCGGATGTTGAAAAGTAATATATATATTCAGTATGAAGGACCATGTAGTTGCCAGACCGAATCGAGATATCGATGAATTTCCAGAGCGTACCTGATTGTATATGTAGTTCTATAACAGTTTGGTGTGCGATTTATCTCCATACTCAAGTACGACACCACAAACCTTTGCGATTTGGCGGGGTTCGGTGACGTTATAGTAGCTCGGAGGAGCGGCCGCGTCAGAAAATAATCCATTTTCTATACGAGTACTACGCTCGAAGTTCAAACATTTTGCAACATATCGCACACATTTTCTCTCATTTAATACACATATCGAATCATTATGAGTCATTTTTTTGCTCATTAAATATTCAATCCAATACTAAGAAGCACCTAGATAGGTAATCAAAGCTCAGATAAATATAGAGACAGTACTTCCAGTAATCATCCTCTAAATAGAGTCGCCCCAAAGAGGTAGGCTCGACAGGACATAGAAATACTCTTTGCGCATATAACTTTCGCCTTCAATATTACATTCATATCAAACACATATATTTTACAATCATATACAGAATGCCAATAGTTAATCCGGAAAAGCTAGTTGCTTTGCAACAAAACGCGCAAGATATCAGAAATGTAGGTCTTTGGCGGGGTAGATTTTATGTTAGGATTTCCAATGCTAACAATCTCCTCTCAAGATATGCATATTAGCACATGTTGTAAGTATATATCTCATTCTTATATGTCTTTGCCCATTACTAATATCTTCAGGATCATGGAAAAACTTCCCTTTCAGATGCCTTGATTGCGACCAATGGCATTATCTCCCCAAAACTCGCAGGTAAAATACGATACCTCGATTCTCGACCAGATGAACAGACGCGCGGAATTACTATGGAATCTTCTGCCATTTCCTTGTATTTTTCCATGTTAAGACGAAATGCGCCAGATGCCACACCTGAAAAAAAGGAATACTTGATCAATCTGATAGATTCGCCGGGACATATCGATTTCAGCAGTGAGGTATCAACTGCTTCGCGATTATGCGATGGAGCTGTTGTTTTAGTGGACGCTGTAGAAGGAGTCTGCAGTCAGACTGTTACCGTTTTAAGGCAGACATGGGTAGAACACATGAAGCCTCTATTGGTGATCAACAAGATGGACAGACTTATTACAGAACTGAAGATGACCCCAGCGGAAGCATATACGCATTTGAGCAAACTATTGGAGCAAGTTAATGCGGTACTCGGAAGTTTCTTCCAAGGTGAGAGAATGGAGGAAGATCTGAACTGGAGAGAAAAAGTCGACGAGAGAATTGCCGCGGCCGCTGCGAAAGAACAAGAAAAAACAGCGAATGACGGAAGCACCTCGATTGATACCGAAGCTATCAACGAATTCCAAGAAAAGGATGACGAGGATATTTACTTTGCGCCGGAGAAAAATAATGTCATATTTAGCAGTGCCATTGATGGATGGGCATTCACAGTTAGACAGTTTGCCAGCTTATATGAGAAGAAA
This sequence comes from Sclerotinia spermophila, assembly GCA_038090695.1. NCBI lineage: Eukaryota > Fungi > Ascomycota > Leotiomycetes > Helotiales > Sclerotiniaceae > Sclerotinia > Sclerotinia spermophila. The sequence continues at coordinate 33,203 of JBBMOJ010000337.1, read as the reverse complement.
TTGGGAATCAAGCGAACTGCAATGGAGAAAGTCTTATGGGGAGATTTTTACCTGGATCCGAAGACCAAAAAAGTACTTGGACCAAAGCATCTCAAGGGGCGAAATCTAAAACCATTGTTTGTCCAATTAGTTTTGGAACAGGTATGGGCTGTTTATGCAGCAACAACAGGTGGTGATAATGGGAAGGAGTGCGTGGATTTCTATATTTCCCTAATCTTGTTTATACGTTCATTCTTATGCAATTTAATTTCCAATTCTAACTCTACTTCATTTAGTGATCCTGCTATGACAGAAAAAATCACCAAGTCATTAAACATCACTTTACCTCCACATATTACACGTTCCCGCGATCCACGAGCTATTCTTACGACATTGTTCTCGGCATGGTTACCGTTATCAACTGCTTTATTAGTTTCAGTCATTGAATCTTTACCCGCCCCTCCGGCTGCCCAAGAAGGGAGACTACCAGCACTTATCGATGACTCTCCTGGTGCATCGCATGTAGATCCTAGGGTTAGAGAAGCGATGATTAACTTTAAGACTTCAAAAGAAGAGCCGGTTGTGGCTTATGTAAGTAAGATGGTTTCGATACCGGAGAGCGAATTACCCGAGAATAAGCGACGAGGGGGTGCTCTGAGTCCCGAGGAAGCTTTGGAGATGGGTCGACGAAAGCGAGCCGAGATCGCAAGACAGCAGGTTTTGGAAGAAGCTTCTGCATCTGTTGATGGTGTATCTGATGCGCTTGGAGCAGTAAGCCTTGAAGAGCCTGGCGAAGAAGAGAAGAAAACCGATCCAGAACATCTGATAGGGTTTGCACGAATCTATTCAGGAACTCTATCTGTGGGGGATTCTGTTTATGTATTACCACCAAAGTTTTCGCCTGCGCATCCACACAATAGTCCTGAACCACAAAAGGTTACAGTCACTGCCCTATACTTATTGATGGGTCGTGGACTAGAGCCACTTACTTCTGTGCCAGCTGGTGTTGTATTTGGTATTGGAGGTCTTGAAGGTCATATCCTCAAATCCGGAACCCTTTGCAGTCAATTGGAGGGTAGTGTCAATCTCGCAGGAGTCAACATGGGTTCTCAACCTATCGTTCGTGTCGCTTTGGAGCCAGCTTGGCCTGGAGATCTCGACAAGATGATCCGAGGTCTTAAGTTGCTCGTTCAAAGTGATCCTTGTGCTGAGTACGAACAATTCGCAAGCGGTGAACATGTTCTACTCACAGCAGGAGAATTGCATTTAGAACGTTGTTTGACAGATCTTCGTGAAAGATTTGCTGGATGTGATATTCAAGCAGGAGAGCCGATTGTACCATATCGAGAAACTATTGTTAAAGCCGAAGATATGAAACCTCCGGCAGACAAGGAGCTTGGAAGAGGTACTGTTGTATTGTCAACTACATCAAAGCAAATCACAATTAGATTGCGTGTAAGACCTCTTCCAGTCGAGGTCACTGAATTCCTGGGCAAGAATGCTGGTGCCATTAAGAGACTTTATTCTGATCGCCAAGCGGAAGAGAAGAACAAGAAAATTGGCGATGGCTCTACACAAGAGCCCACCGAACAGGAAGAGGTTGATGAAGTATTGGGTGGTCAGAAAGTCATGTCATTGAAAGAGTTCAAGGAAGAACTTCAAAAGACTTTTGAAGGAGTAAAAGGACAAAAGGACATCTGGGCTTCAGCTGTAGATCAAATCACTGCGTTTGGTCCACGAAGAACTGGGCCTAATCTTTTAATTGATTCTACCGCAGATGGAATTCTCGGAAAATTGTAAGTTCTAGTCAACTCTTTATCAATCAAGGTATACTAACATTCCAAAGCCTCCGCGAGGACACCACTGTCGACTCTCAAGAATCAGCAGCTCAAACCCAGACTCTTCAAGCCCGCTCCTTTTCGGATAAAATAAGCTATGCATTCCAACTCGCCACTGCCCAAGGACCTCTATGCAATGAACCTATCCAAGGTATCGCTGTTTTCCTCGAAGAAGTCACCATTGCTCCTTCCGCCGATGACGAATCATCTACTCGTGATAAATTTGGTCGATTGACTGGTGAAGTGATCAAGACGGTTCAACAAGCTATCAAACAAGGGTTCTTGGATTGGTCCCCAAGACTCATGCTTGCCATGTACTCTTGCGAAATCCAGGCTAGCAGTAAGTTTTCCCTAAACAGATCATATGCCCATCAGGCATCATTAAAATCTAAACAAAACTAACACAAAACCTAGCCGAGGTCCTCGGCCGCGTCTACGACGTCCTCACCCGTCGTCGCGGACACATCCTCTCGGAATCCCTCAAAGAAGGCACTCCCTTCTTCACCATCGTCTCGCTTCTCCCCGTCGCCCTCTCCTTTGGCTTCTCGGATGAAATCCGCAAGAGAACCTCCGGCGCAGCGAGTCCGCAACTCATCTTCCAGGGCTACGAGATCCTAGATGAAGATCCGTTCTGGACCCCCTTTACCGAGGATGATCTGGAGGATCTGGGCGAGTTGGCCGATAGGGAGAATGTGGCGAAGAAATATATGGATGGCGTGAGGAGGAGGAAGGGGTTGAGGGTCGAGGGGGAGAAATTGGTCAGGGATGCGGAGAAACAGAAGACGTTGAAGAGGTAGGGAGTAGGGGGTGGAGAGATTTTAAGGGGGAAGATGGTGGGGAATTCTTCGAGGAAAGAGGTAGATTATGATATCTATTTTTTTTTAGATAGGAATCTGAATAATGAGGATTAACATCTCATTCATCATCGTTATATTAAAAGAGATATACCTCCCTGTATTTTGTCTATGGGAGTAAGCGAGTGCATTCTTCTTATTGTTAATACATCATAATATCATGTCATTTTTACCAAAAACACCATCACGAACCACGATACGGTGGTATGTTGAATGAATGGACGAAAAGGAAAATTAACACGAACCGCTACGAACGAGGGGAGAAAATAATGGAGATAGATTTTTAGCCGGGTCCTCGTTTTTCTCGAATAGCCGGTCTATTGACAGCGGTGGTATCTAGGTACATTCTTGATTCTATACTTTGCTGAATGAATGGGTGGGAGTGTGTAGTGTAGTGTATAAGAGGGAAGGGAGATGGAAACACATTCACCACATCTAGGAACCAAAACATTCATGTAATATCTCGTTTCATAATTGATATTTATCTACATGACCAGATCTCGAAATTCACATCCACATCCACTCATCTTATTGAAAATGTGTGATACATAGAAAAAAAAACGCCTCCCAATCCATTCCATCCATCCATCCCAAGGCCATTCCGCCCATCTCTCACTTATCCATCCCTCCTTGTACTCCTAAATATTCCCTACCTGTACTATTACAAAAAGACATTTTGTTGCAAAGAAGAAAACAAGATGGTATGTTTGAAAAACAAATTCAGCAGAAGAAAAATAGGCCGTTCCAATCATACCCAAAGCATGACAGTCGTACCAGAAAAATATCCTATGCTTGCCTGAAAGAAGAAAAAGTACAAGAAATGAAATCTGTCTAGGGCATCTGAAGCCGTGATCGACAAGTAAAGACTTAAAATTCAGTTGAAGAAGCCACGAACGCCAACTGTGGTAATTTTTGTGCTAAGCACCCTGTCCTCTTAAAACGCATCTTCGTCAGTCCAGTTAGCTTCACTCCCAGAAACAATTCGTGTGCACAATCGATCATTACTAAGAACTTGCCCAGCAGGTCCTTTGTAGAGTGGATAGCCTTTTTTCTTCATCATGCTACTGTTGATAGTGGCACTACCACGAAATGGAGGAGCTTCATCATCTGGAGTGTATCGGTTTGCTCTGGCAGCTCGCAGTTTTGCAAAATAATCCTCATTTGAGTCTTCTTCTGGCTCAGTTTCAGATACATCCCCATAAGTTTCCCAGTTCTCAGAGCCAGAGCCAGTATTTGCGGAGCTAGATGTAGTAGAGAGCTGACGAGTGCTAGAAGGTGGTGCCGGTCCATAAGTTAATGATTGACTAAAATTTGATCGCATTGATGCTCTCAAGTCCTGATATGATTGAGGTCTTTCCTTAGCTTTTGGTGCTGGTGCTTCAAATACATCTTCGGGCGAGATCGGACGAACGCTACCAGTTGAAGAATTAAAGCTTTCATTACGATGATAATATGTTTGAGTGGGAGGAGCTGAAGGTGGTGGCTCGAATAGCTCACGCATCTTTGGGGGTGGAGCTCTTGCTGGTGGTGGGCCCATTTTACCACGAATTGTGCTGGTCGCCTGTCTTGATTCGGGACGTATAGATCCAGTTCGTCGATCGCGCTCTGGAGAGTTAGGAAGTTTAAGACTTGACAAAGGTATACGATTTGGGAGCCTGGAAGGTGATTTCGTACCACTTGCTGCGGATACTGAAGCGGAAGATTGATGTCTCTTGATTGTTCCACCTGCGGTGGGTGTTTTGGCACCAGATCTATTTGGTGGAGCAGGTCTTGGCACGCTGTTAGAGCGACCTAGTGTTCCAGCCTTAACAACAGTTTTTGGAGGGGGCTTCATAGTACTTGGAGCTGGTCCTGCTGGTGTCTTTGAACGTGGTCCTGGAGTGGGTTTGGCCTCAGCAGCTTCCAATTCATCAAGGTATCGTTCACCATGAACCATGAAAGGGTGCCCATATTCATCCTCCCATTCCTCTAGAACAGTTCTCAGTTTTGCTGCAATCTTTGGTAAGTCTTTGGCGATTCTCTTTCTCATCTTTTCCTCTCGCAATAAACGTGTTGGATCACGCTTTTCGCCCTTTTGACCACGCATCATTAAACGACTTGCATCTTGTGATGATGCTTGAAGATCATCTCTATCTTTGACAAGTGATCGATGTTCCTCGATGAGAGCTAAAGTGGGTGCGCGTTGTTCTTTCAGGACCTCAAGACGGCTAATTTCTTGTTCGTGAGCCTCCAAAAGAGCATCACTGTATACATCTGAGAATGCGGGGGTGAAGTCGAGCATCTCTTCCTCGGAAAAGAACAGACCGTCCCACAGCTCTTGTAATTTGTATCGGGCATCCTCGACGAACAGATGTAGATTTTGTCTCTTGAGCTCATTCAATCTTGACAATTCATCTTCGAACTCGTTAATTTGTCGTATGCCAAACCCTCGGTTGCCATTCAGAAATCGTTTCCGTTCAGACTCATCGATACCCAGCTTTGCCCACAAAGCCTCGACTGTCGCACGTAGATCTCTTAGGCGCTTCTCCCGACTCTTCTTCTCATCTACCAATTTGCTTTGCTTCGTGCGCAATCTGGAGATATCATCTTCGTGTAAACCAAGTTGCTCTGGCGCATCGCGATAGTATTTAACGATTGCGCTGTCGGTCTGAGCCTGTGGTGTGCCAAGTTCAGCCCATAATTGAATGATGTTTTCTGCGGTAGCCTTCACTATTGCGACGCGGCGGTTGTACTCTTCGTAAACGCGGGTAAATTCATCATCGAGATCGCTTACATAGTGATTTGAAAGGTCGAATGTAGGAGGAATACTCGCGTTCAAAGATGTGGGTGGAAGTTCGATTTTAATGAAAGATGGCTCTAAATGAGATGAGTATGACTCGAGAGCTTGGACAAGTTCTACAATACGTTAGCATAATCCAGTGTTAGACTCAAGGTTAGCATGAAACTTACTTTTGACTTGCTCAAATCTCTCTCTATGTATCTTTGATATATGAAGATGTTTTTCTTTTAAACCTTGTAGACATTGCATCAGGGGATAAGTAATTTTGAGATCATCATCTTCGGATTCATATTCGTGGTGATCTTTATCATCATCGAGGGAAGCTTCCAGCTGCTTGATTGTTGTGATAATACGGCGTGCTTCCTCTGTCAAATCATTTTTCTCCGTCGCGACCAATCGTACCTGGTTGTGTAAGGTCTCGGAGAGGGCAGCGAATAACTAGAAATGTTAGGTTTCACTACTTCTTTTTCCCAAGCCAAGTAAACACTACATACCTCTGATTCTCGACTCTCTCGTTCCCGCGATGGCACACCAATTTCATCAAATAAGCCATGGAGCTGATCTATGATCGTCGAGACCTGCGACGATAAGTAGCTAGTATCCATTGTGAAATACAAGGCCACTCCTATGCGAAGGTACCTTACTTTGGCGGGGGGAAGTAACTGGAATAAAGAGAGATGGCTGGAAGCCCCTGATTGAGAAAAGGAGAAGTTCAATTGCGATGTAAAATGGATGATTGTGGATTGTGGACCGTGGAGAGAATTCCTGTCTCGTAGAAGTGGAGAGTGAGGGAGGGAAGTTGGAATTGAGAGTGGAGATAGCGAAATTCAAAACAATTGAACAATGCTCAGCTCAGCTCAGCTCCTCAATATGATGATCGCCGTTCTATTCTTGTTGCGACAACGAAACCAACCAAAATTTGATGGAGGGGTGTTTTTTTTTTTGGTTTAATTGACATTACCAAGTTAAGATCTATCTTTCTTGTGGGTGTACACTTCTTATGTGTACGGGGGGAGTATGCTTTGGTATGAAAGTTGAGTGGTTCTTGGGTTTCTTTGGATCTGAAAGATGGAGAAATGATTCGCATGGGGGAGGAATTGAAGATAGTTTGGTAGAACCGGGAAGTTTGTATTTACGCTTATTAAGATTTGAGGCTGGATTTAATATTGTTGCTAGAGGGATAATTTGGGTGGGATATAAACATTTAAATTGATCAAATGAGGATATGATTGGTTGAAAATGGGATGTGATGGGATTAGATAAGCAAGGACATATATCCTACCAGTAGTGTTGAGGTTAAAAAAAGAATCCCCCGCCTTTAGAAAATCAGTAGAGCGGCCGTGTGCAATTATGGTTCAAGCAAGGAAAGAGATAAAGAGATCAAGCTTACGATTTATTACCAGAGTAGCTTCATTTGATACAGATATACCACGCAAGCTAAGATACCCAGGTACCCGTACGTGCTTTAAGGTTTTAAAAGCTTCACAAGGCTGCGCTGCATGCATTCATTCCGTTAGACAATCACGTTAACACTCTTGAAATAGTCAAAGCTCTCAACCACCATCAATCACCATACATTCATTACACTTTATACTTTTGTACTTTATACATCACACATCTTACATCATACAAAACAATCATCACTTGACACAGTGTCACACGGTTCCCCTTAAGTCCTCGAGTCATCAACAAGCTACCTCCCGCTGAGGGACTAACTACTTCCGACTGAAACTACTTCCGACTGACGTTATCCATAAATCATGGATACAGCTTTCAAGACCTGGGGTAAGTAAAGCGTTAACCTTGGAGCTTTTTTCATTTATGCCATTGCCATTGCCATTGCCATTGCCCCTGCCCCTGCCCCCTCCTTCCCCCGCCTTCCCCCTCCCTACACATTTCATTTCCCACTACTTAATCCCACAAACTCACCTTATCAACAACAGAGCTCGACAACAATGTCCAACTCGTGGATCCCAACCGCGACGCGCTCTACGCCTACGATCCCGACGAACAGAAAGCCATCCAAAATGCCAAACCCTGGAAAACCGATCCTCACCACTTCAAAAACGTGCGAATCTCCGCCGTTGCCCTCTTAAAAATGGTCATGCACGCTCGGTCAGGAGGTTCGATCGAAGTCATGGGTCTCATGCAGGGAAAAATCGCAGGTGATACGATCATCGTCACCGATGCATTTCGTCTACCCGTCGAGGGAACAGAGACTCGAGTCAATGCCCAGGATGAAGCAAACGAATATATGGTCGAGTACCTACAACATTGCAGAGATCAGGGAAAGTTGGAGAATGCGGTGGGGTGGTATCATAGTCATCCAGGTTATGGATGTTGGTTGAGTGGTATCGATGTCGGAACACAATCTACGCAGCAAATGTTTTCAGACCCCTTCCTTGCCGTAGTCATCGATCCTGATCGCACCATCTCGGCTGGAAAAGTCGAAATCGGCGCTTTCAGAACGTATCCCGATGATTATAAGCCCATCGACGCAGGATCTGGAGATGGATATCAAACAATCCCGCTTGCGAAGATTGAGGATTTCGGCGCGCATAGCAGCAGATATTATTCTTTAGAAGTCTCACATTTCAAGAGTTCATTAGATACACATCTTTTGGAGTTATTGTGGAACAAATATTGGGTTCAAACATTGAGTCAAAGTCCTTTGTTCACCAACCGTGAATACAGCAGCAAACAGATGCTTGATCTGAGCTCCAAAATTCGACAGGCTAGTTCTTGTATTAGTCGTAGTGGAAGAACACCTGCCGGATCATCGTTAAGTAAGGGAATGGATCAGCAATTAGTGAAGGTTGTCAAGGATAGTAGCAAAATTGCTGGTGAAGAGATGACCGGATTGAAGGCTGGCGAAGTTAAAGCACAATTGTTCAATGGGTTAGGCGCGGCACCAAAATCTGCTGCTGATCCTGCTGCTATAGTTCCAGCTGTTCCGGCAGCGGAATAATGCATATAAGAAGAGACACGGTATTTGGTAAGCTCTAGCGAGCATTGCTTTGGCGCATGGGTTTATGATGGCGTTCAAGGTCTACAATCTATACCGGCCACAGTAGTTTATTAGAGTGGAAAGAAATGAAGTTATGATACAAGGCATGAATATGATCTATTCTACATGTTCCACCACAAAGTCTATTTGAATTTTGCCACAACACTCGTGACCGTAGTCAACCCCAATCTATCTATCATTTCAGCGGCCCAATCAGGACCCTGATATACTATCCATATATTAACAAACCGCCCTTTTCATTCACTCACAACAGAGCCCGCTTCGGCTTCCGCAAGTGTCCTCAGACGATCCTCCATAATATCCTTCGCAACCTCCAGCCGTCTAAGCGACTCCTCCCTCCCCAAAATCGCCATGATATCCGCCGTATCCGGTCCACTCTGTCCACCCGCAATCGCCCACCTAATATACGCATGCACGAGTTTCGTCCAACTCTTCTTAATGACTTTCTGTGCATCCTCAGTATACGTTTTACCACTAGCAGTGAATTCAGCAGTGCTCATCATGGTTCCTTGATCGACGATAATGTTCGTGAAACCTTTTAGTTCGGGCGCGATCCAGTTTTCGGCGGGGATGGAGGATAGAGCGTCGAAGGAAGTGGTGAAGTCCGAGGGGACGGGGTAGATTACTCCTTCGGGCGCGGAGTGGAGTTTATGGGGTGGAGTTTTGGATTCCAGGTCGAGTGGTGTAGGGGCTGTGAAAAAGTACTTATGATTGGGGTAGAAGGTTTCGGGGAGTGTGTAGTTTTGGATCCCGGCGCTGATTATCGAGAGTATGTAGTTTTCCTTTGCGGCATCGTTGTTCTCACAGTTGTAAAAGGTTAAGTGGTCAAAGTCTGGAAGAGTTTTCATGCGCTCGAGGATTGGCTTTGCAGCTAATTCTAGGAGATCTTGAGAAGGTCGAATAGGTTCTTCTGATTGTCGTAATTCCTTATATCTTGCGGCGTGTTTCCTTTGTATGAAGTTCAGCTTTTCAAATGTTACAACAGAGTCACCTCTGGTATATTTCATGCTTGCCTAAATTGAATTAGTGGATTGTCATTACACATTAAGAAAGAAAATCGTACATTGTCGATAAGTTCTTGCATACTCATTACGTCGTAAGATCGATCGTGGGACCATCCAAGAAGAGCGACAAAGTTCGTTATAGTTTCTGGAAAATATCCTGCATCTCGATAGGTTTTGATATCAATAGCGCCATCTCGTTTGCTAAGCTTCTTTCGATCTTTATTCAAAAGGAGGCCAACATGTGCAAAGGTAGGTGGCTCCCATCCAAACGCTTTGTACATAGCAACATGCATATGGGTTGACGGGATCCATTCCTTGAAGCTAAAATCAGCCAATATTCGCCACGAGTGTGAATGTTACCTACTGATCCTCGAATAACGTGCGTGATCTTCATGAAATGATCGTCCACAACGTTGGCCAAATGATAGGTTGGAAATCCATCCGATTTGACCATTATTGGATCTTGAAATTCCTTATACTCTGATTGAGGGCTGCGAGACAACGTTGGTCTGATTTTACCGTAGACTTCGTCCAGGAAGCCTGGCCATTGTTCCGGGACTTTCATCCTGATCACGTGAGACTCTCCTCTCGATGCCTTCTCATCAGATTGATCCTTTGGAATATGTCTGCAGGTTCCATCGTAAGCTTGTGGGAGACCCTTGCTACTCTGATAGACCCGTAGTTCGTGTAGCCTTTTGGATGAGCAGAAACATCTGTAGCCCAAGTCTGCCTCAACCAATGTTTGAGCATGTTCCCAATACATTGCTTTTCGTTCTGACTGTTAATATCAATATAACAGTTTGATATCATGGGATGAGAAGACATCCACGTACCTGCCGGTATGGGGCAAATGGTCCTCCAACTTTTGGCCCTAAAAGTTCTTAGTATACTCACTATAAGAAGTCAATGTCGAGCTAAGATACCTTCATCCCATTGAATGCCAGCCCATTCTAGATCTCTGTATAGGCGTTCTTCAGCCCCAGGGATGGTTCTATCCTTCTTCATTTAGTATGATGCTATTGGCAAAGACTTGATATATTTTACCTACCGTATCGGTATCTTCAATTCGTAAAAGAAACTGACCACCAGTCGCCTTTGCGAGCAGAAAATTAAAGAGTGCTGTTCTCATAGAACCCAAATGCAAATTCCCGGTTGGGGATGGGGCAAACCGAGTTCTGACAGGGCCGCCAGCACGAAGTTTGGTCGAGGCTACAGACAGAGGATACTGATTTGCTTGGGTGGAGGCATATCTCTTACATATGGAACAAACATTGTTTTTCCATAATCTCTGACCAGTATTCCTTGTCACTGATAGAGAGAAAAACCTCATTTCCGACTTGATTTCACTATGACAATTGCAGTCCTAGATATAAAAGTTAATACCTCAGAAAGCTCAGGTCGATGTTTGACGGTGCGCCAAAAAGATTTAGAAAAACATCATCAGCCACACTTCCTCAGCCACGCGCCGAGGTCTGGTAGCTGCGAGCTCCATCCAGTTGGAAAGGCGCTAAGATAAAAATAATAGAAAAGCCGTCTTCATCATAATCTCTTCAGCCTTACGACTTCCATTTTCATTCTTCGTACAAATTTTATTTGCCATTTTGCACATACCATTTGTATCTACCTAGCTGTTCTTGTTTTTCTCATTTGTCTAACAGCATAGAAAGACATCGAATTCAGACATTCCAAAATCCTACGATTCGCTGAACGATTTAAGTTCCCCGCCGTCAATCCTTGAGAAATTTCAATATGGCCACCAACGGCGCATCAGAAGAGATGGATCTCTATGGTGGGTTAATTTGATGAAGCCATTGAAAGTAACATACTGATATGCTCAAAACAGCCATTTTAGGTATAAGCAAAGATGCTACCAAATCCGAGATTAAAAAAGCATACCACAAAGTATGACATACCCCGCACTTAGTTGACTGAAATTTCTCATTGACTTTTATAGGCAGCGCTACAGCATCATCCTGATAAGGTAGCAGAGGACCAAAGAGAAGAAGCAGATGAGAAGTTCAAGACAGTGAGCCAGGCCTACGAAATTCTTTACGATGAGGAAAAGAGGGAAATGTACGACGTGCACGGCATGGCTGCATTTGATGGGAGTCGACCTGGTATGGGAGCAGGTGGGGTTGATTTGGATGACATCTTGGCGCAGATGTTCGGTGGAGGTATGGGCGGGATGGGAGGTATGCCGCCTGGATTCGGGGGACCTGGAGGCCCTGGAGGCCCAAGAAAACCACGAAGGGGAGCGGACGAAGAGCAACCATACAAAATCACCCTCGAGGACCTGTACAAGGGAAAGACAGTGAAGTTTACCAGCAAGAAAAATGTAATCTGTAGCCATTGCAAAGGTAGTGGAGGAAAGGAGAAGGCCAAGCCAGAAACCTGTGGCAGGTGTAAGGGTAATGGTGTCACCCTTGGTCTCAGAAGCGTTGGACCAGGACTTGTTACCCAAGAAAGAGTTATTTGCGACACCTGTTCAGGAGCCGGTACAAACTATAGGGAGAAGGACAAGTGTAAGAAGTGCAAAGGAAAACGTACCACCAAAGAACAGAAGTCATTGGAATTATATATACCCAGGGGTGCTAGAGACGGAGAGAGAATTGTTCTAGAGGGTGAGGCTGATCAAGTACCTGATCAGACACCCGGCGATATCGTCTTCGTTATTGATGAGGAAGATCATGAAATTTTCCAGCGGGCTGGCGACGATCTTTCTGCGGAGCTCAACATCACTTTAGCTGAAGCCCTCACAGGATTTTCGAGAGTAGTCTTGAAACATTTGGATGGACGTGGTATCTCAATAAATCATCCTCAAGGAAAGGTTTTGGAGCCGGGGAAAATCTTGAAGGTAGAAGGCGAAGGTATGCCTTTGAAGAGAAGCGACTCCAAGGGTGATTTGTATTTGATTGTAAAGATTGAATTTCCCCAGAACGGCTGGACAGAAGACGCGGCTGCATTTTCTACTCTGCAATCAGTCTTACCTAAACCTGGGCCACCAATTACGGCTGAGGAGGTTGATGAGGTGGAATACGATTCAGATGCCGATATTGAAAATGTAAGTATTGTTGATTCATTTTTGGTTGCTGTACATACTAACTGGCAAATTAGTTCGGTGCAAATTCTGGAGACCCTCGTGCTGGTGGTGAGTGGGAAGACGACGAAGGAGATGATGAAGGAGGTGCTCAATGTGCTACCCAATAGACTATGGATATAGACCAGTACTGTGCGCATCGTGGGAGTCGATTTACCGACGGGTGGTATATTCTGGGTTGGATCACTTGGGACATAGATCGGTAAATGGGACTGCGATAGAAGAATATATCGAAGGCATGGCGTTCCGGGATTTGTTTCAGCAGACATTGTAATAAATTCCCAATAATCAAGCGCCAATAGTCCGCATTCCAACTTGAATATTGCAAGTCCCAAGATTTTATCAAATGATATACTGCTTCGAAGAAATGCCATCTGTTTGCATTTTGTGGCATACATCCATTTTGTAGTTTATCGTTGCAATGCAGGATTGTCGATATCTAAAATCAATTGAGGATTTCACTTTGAACTTTTTATGCATTCCAAATTCCAAATAATCCAAAATCTGGACGAACATATTTTCAACTGCACTGGAACAATCTACGATGTGTTGGAAACTCTCTGGACAGTATTATCATGGTTTCCACGTGATTAATATGGAAGCCCTAACACTATGATGCCTCAGGTGACAATGTTCGCTTAAGTTTCTGTGGGCTTTAAACCATGAGACCTACCAAAAAAGATTTCGCTGGAGATTGTATCAACCAACGACAAACAATCGACAACCCGACGACAAGGTGTGTGTTACTATTACTATGTCTCCTGGAGAGATGCAGTTAATTCAATTCCTATCATGCTGACGATTTCATAGATGGTTTCCGCTAAGAAGCACGTTCCTATCGTCAAGAAGCGTACGTTTAATCCCCTCCTCGATCCTCGACATACGGCTTGCAAGCCTGAAATAGATGAAGAGTTATGACCGGCACTGCACTCTGCGAATGAAATGGGCTGGCAGAATTTCGAAAATGGTAGATTGACAATTTCCTTACAGGCACCAAGCGTTTCCACAGACATCAGAGCGATACCTACAAATGTGTCGATGCAAGCTGGAGAAAGCCTAAGGGTATTGATAACCGTGTCCGAAGACGTTTCAAGGGACAAATGGTTATGCCATCGGTACGTGGATTGGAAGTGGCTGTGTTGGAATGATTCTCGCGAACAATTTGGATTGGAAATCGAGGACATTAAATCTGCGGCTGGAAATCAATTGAGCAGGGCTGATGAGGATATAGATTGGTTTCGGTTCCAACAAGAAGACCCGCCACATGATGCCATCCGGACACAAGGCTTTCCTCGTCAACAACACATCCGACGTCGAGCTTCTCCTTATGCACAACAAGACGTTCGCCGCAGAGTAGGTTTCAACGATTCCAGGACGAACTCAAATCTGGCACTAACAAGCTATTAGGATCTCCCACGCCGTTTCATCGAGAAAGAGAGTTGAGATTGTTGCACGCGCTAAGGCACTTGGTGTTAAGGTCACCAACGCCAAGGCCAGAGTTACTACTGAGGTTTAAGCGGATGGTTTTGTTTGGGCATTTTGCATGGGATGGGAATGCTTGTTAGCACAAGCAAAGGGCTTTGCAGAATTATAGCAAAAGCTCTTTGATAAATGAAGATCCTTAAGCAAATCTCTGACCATCACACGAAGCGCTACATGTGATGATTAATCTTCTCGGATATCCTATACGCTACCTATGATCTACACGGTGTTCAGATCTCGCTCTTCAAGAATTCGAATTGTGAAGATTTGGAAAATATTTTCATGGCGTTTGCGGACGGTCTGTCTACCAAAAGTTGCATTGGGGAGGTGCCATTCCGGGTTGTTCAAGAGAATTTAGGGCCAACCCAGTTCACAGCGCTCTTGGGAACATGATAGACACGAATTCATATGGGGCCTTTCCCTTCACTTTCAAGAACCTACACCTTCAATCAGTCTGAATGCCTTAATTTGCTCCATGCCATTCTCTCATTTTTTATCTGTCTCCCAGTCTCAGTCATAATCCTCTTATGTCCCAAGAAGTCTACCAGCTCAACCATGAATCACGGTGGACTCGTACTCCTATATTTCACTTCCATTGTCCCCATAATGTGTTTTCTCACTTATTTGAATTGTTCGGTTCTTTGATGAATCCCGATCAAGACATTCAGTCTATCTTACAACAGTCATGAGTACAACCGACGTGCTTGAAAATACCAGGGAGTTCCCTTCCTTCCGTGCCAAGTGTGCTCTTTGAAAAATCTAAAAAACAGATGAATCCTATGTTAGAATGCCTATCCAGCAACTCTCCACTTCTCCTCCCATTATGCTATCCCTGACCGTATTTGAAATTCCAATCATAAATATCACTATGTCTTCAATGTGAGATATCTGTTGGGCTGCCATGTAAACTGCTTCAATGCCTCAAGACCCATAGGCTAACACGTAAATTTTACTTGTTAACACCAAATGACGAACGGCCGTTTGCAATATACCTCCCGGCTCATGCGATTGCTCAAGCCAAGTCGTATCCAATCTGCTCGGCTAGAAGCCAATAACGCCATACTTCTTTCTGCTCGCCTAGATCGTTCTTGTCTTGCACCGCTGTACCCAGCTTCCATCTTTTCTGCGAAAGAAGACAAGCGTTTTCAACCAGCATAGGTAACCTCTTGGACAAAGAGTTGTCATTGGAGTAATCTAATTGCCGACGGGAAGCGATCGATGAGAAAAAGACTAGTCGAGGGCAACGATCTCTTGTGATGCTGAAATCAATCAGAGCTTGAACTCCAGGTACGAGTGTACTAATTGAATCGAGTATCAGATTTGAAACCTACTTTTTGGCCAACTCGATTTGTGATCTCCACGTTGTCAACAAGTTTGGGACTGTTGGCTAGGGCAAGGTTGAAATGTTGTTTGATCAAATGCACCTATAGAAACTTAACGTATCCTCATCGTAGAGAGTGCCCTGAGAACGTTGGGATGCTCTTGTTATGAATCTGTCAATCACCAAGGCGGCATATCTTGTCGTTTATGCTGTTGCTGAAAAATACGCTGGCATTACCAAGGGAGTGAGCCGATCTCAGCGTTCTCAGATCCGTTTCCCCTGTCAGGATCCAGGAGAAAATGCGTATGTTTCGGGGCGATGAGCACGTCGGGCACCACTTTCTGGGATACATTGGACAATCATTTCATCGATTAATGGGCTGTACATCATGTTCAAAGCACTAGCAGATCCGGTAGATTAACCACCAACAGTCATGTGAACTGGATCACCACCGAAAGCTACGATATCTGAACGAAGGAATACTAAAGCTTGGTCTGATCCGAAAGACCGTACTTACCAGAGGATTTATGGTCCGACTTGGCAGACATATCAGGGTGAGCAAGCAACCCGAATGGACCCATACGGTAGTTCAAGGCCACGACCACAATATCATTGAATGCGAGGTGAGTACCATCATAGGTTGCCACAGTTCCAGATCCAAGCTCAAAGCTTCCTCCGTAGATTCACACATAGACCGAGAGCTTCGAGGTCGCTCTAGCATTAGCGGGTGCCCAGACATTCAAACATAAACAATCTTCCAAAGTAGCAGTATTACCTGACGAAAGATCCCAACCTCGCTGGCACCTTGGGGACAGTCAGCACCGAAAATAAAACGCCAGACCAGGGGGCGGGCGCGGTAGGTGCGGTCCATCGCAATGCATCAATGGGAGGGGTAGCTAATGGAATACGTTTGTAAACATTAACGTTGCTGTCGAGATCGGAGATACCACCTTAGAGTGTACCGTAAGTGGTGGTTACATGGCGGGGCGCGACTGTGAATGACGGCTCCGGAGGCGAGATGACTGACTGCGAGATCAGCGAGGAGAGGAACGAAACTATCGTGAGGAGGACAAAAGAAACTGTACGGGAGGGTTGATTGGAGGGAGATCACCTCGGGAGGGTAGGTGGCAATAGATAAGATGAAGAGAATGACGTTGATCACTTATTCATGAAAAGAGTGAGCGGTATTAATGAGACTGATGGAGTGGAGAACAGAAACAATAGAAATGCGGAGAGATATATATATACATAATATATATGTGTGTATGTCTGTGCAGACATGTGTTCGTGTTTGTGGGTGTTTATATAGTCACTTCTCGATGCACTGTAAAGGTATGCCTCTTCTCGAGCCTCTATTGCCGCATAGCGTAATCCTCAATCCACCAGACAATTTGTATCATCATGAAGATTATGCGGCAACGCACTTTACCTGGAGACTCAGATCTTCGACTAAGAATTTTACACTGTAATACCTAATCCCTGACCAAGGGTTGTTCTTTTTACCGGCCATACACGTAAATATTGAGCCTTCGTCGGGCGGAGTGATGGTGCGGATAGTGAAGAGTTTTACGAAAGTACTGAATCTCCAAGTAGGGATCACGTAAACAAGGTTTAGAATTCGAGTGGCCTGTGTGTACTCGTTTCTGAATCCAAAATACGCTAGTTAATTTGTACAGTATATAACGGCCTTGGTATGAATTATTTCTGGACTAGATAAGTCTATTAGTTTTGGTATTCTATTTATATCAAAATATGTATCGTTTTTACAACGCATACCTAAGAGGTTCATGGTCAGCGTAGCTTTAGCTATAGATAGACTGAATCGATTAAGAATTTACTACTACTACTAACTGAGAGATTATATTGGATTAGATTATACCGCTGTTTTCTAAGCCTCCTTCTCTATCATGTCACGCGTCTGACCAATGCCAAGATACAACATCCGATTCACACATATGTAGCTTCTCACTCAGCCTCCGCCCCCCCTCCACAATCCGGTTTAAACGAACCTGGTGAGGGGGAGGAGGATTTATTGTGTTATCAAGGATCGACACTTGAAAGATGTAAAGTTCGGCATATAATAGCAGCTGATTGGTTTGTATGTAATTGATTCATGAGAGAGAACTTCTCTTAGCGAAGCTTCAAGTTTGCAGAGTGCGCATTTATCAGAGAATCCTTTCACGCCATATATCACTAAGACCCTAATGCGAAGCTCAATACCTCAATAACTATGTGAACAGTATCATGCGTTTCTTTTGCGCGTCAACGAGAGTGGTTCCAGCTGGTCTAAAATAAAACATGTGTTCGTCAAGATGCAACTTGCGCTATGCAATTCGCATACAAATGAAATAGAGATCTTCACAAAGGGGATATCGGCAAACTTTTCTTCCATCTTCTAAGCTAGTATATGAAATTATTGAAACTCTCTTGTTGCCCTTGAAGCTTTTGACATCTGCTACTTATCACGAAGCGGACAGATGGACGAGGTAATAACGGGCCACTAAGCGTAAGCCAAATTCTGTGAAAGTCTTCGACCACCGAAGGAATCTTTTCGAATCTACAGTAATACTAGAAGTTTTCAGCTCGTAGTGATTGTCTACGCAAGCTAAACTAATGACGGATGATGAATTATTGATTCTCATTACCTTCATGATTTTCATCATCGAAAAGAAAATCCGCACTCGGCAGGTCAGCACTTTCAGACTAGCGAGAGTAAAGACCACGTGGGGGCTTCGGGAAACGAACGAGACAGTGAGGAAGGTTCTCGGTGACAAATTTATAGGGCGTTCAGACCATTCCGGTCAACTCCTGCAATTCGGTGTGAGCAGCAAGAGTTGAGTAAGGGATCGAGGTACGGAGTAGAGTACGTACTCGTTTATGTAATATATATATATGCGACTTTAAAGATGAGGTTTATAGGAATGCTAATTAACTCCTTTGTAATTTCTGTGGTAGATGAATCTGAAGTATTCTAATACAGTATTCGATTACATTCCTAGACATGATCGAACTACGATGCTACGTTCACTAAAGAATAACCCATACCAGACCCACTCACATCTCTACTCACTATCTATATAATATCCTGCATACCTCAGGCACGATGTTGAAAACATGTGCGTTTGAGATCGACATCACTGTGGGGTGCTTTAGACTTTTGGTATGTATTGGAAGAGGTAAGTCCAGACTCATGGAAATGATTATTAACCAATCAATTGGAATGAAGCTATCAGAAGAAGGAATGATTAAGTAATGGCGTCGGAATTGCTACTCGTAGAGACTTTTGTTGCACGTCTAGAGCTCACAATTTACAAGGCCCATCCTGACAAGTGTGCAAACTGGAGAATTGTAGGCGTATTTGATTTCACTAGTTTTGATGGATCGTGCGAAATCATAGATAGTACCTGGTCGATCCATCTATCCACTACTATCAGAATAGAAGTTTCAATGAGAACGAGAACGAGAACGAGAACGAGTACAGAGTCGATCTACTATCTTACTATCGATACCGTTCAACCTTTTGCAGGTATGTTCTTCCTATCTCATGGAGAGGCCTTGTTGTGTGAATGTACTGACTATCAAAATTAAAAAGATATACTGCCCTTTCGTCATAAAGCCAACCTCCTACAATGGCACAATCTGCCAAGCATCCAAAACAGCTCAAGACTCACTAGCACATCAGTTGAAGGAAGCTTATGTTTAAGCTAACTATCAATATTGCATTATCCGTGAAAACGCCAGAGAATGTGTTTACTAACCCTATATTGAGGAAAAAATAGCGGGATCGGATGATTAGGGTAATGGTCAAATTCGGGTTGTGCCTCCAGAGATGTTGAGACAAATGCACAAATCGAGTTCTCTCGTTGATATCTCATTTATTGAAGGGTGGCAGGAAGATCTCATGATTGCATACATCGTTTCTAAGCATTAGAGCGACAAACGTTGTCCGAGAAATGCAAGGGGATAAGATATCTTAGATCACCGTTGAAGATTTCCAACGCTAAGAAATAAAGTGCAGTCTGGCTGCTCGCCCGCCCCTTCAAAACTTGCTATCCCTCAACTCTAACACATGAGATGACAGCTTCGTAAAATAGACCAGATAAAGTATAAAATGATATCTGTACTTAAGAAAATTCTCTCCCCCCTTTTCTTTTTTCCCTTCTTTCATTTGCGTCGACAGATATATTATCGTAACAGCATTCGCTCTCGACATCTCAGCAATATATTAATACGCTTATACCATATACGTATATTTGAAACCATATCAAACGAACATACAAGTATAAATTTATAGCACGACATTATAGTCCATTTAAATCTTATGTAGAGGATACAAACATCATACGTTGTGAAATTGCAAGAGCTAATAATTCTAACAATTTTTTTTCAATAGCACCGTTACCATCCGACTAAAACCCCGAGTTAACAAGCCTGATTATTCCCCGTCATGAAGAACTTCTTTACCGGCTGTAAAGCATCCAGCATGTGGAATATCTTCAGAGAAAAGAAAAGGCCTCCCGAAGAAAGAGAGCCATTCAAAAGGATAACATTCGAAACATCCCCCGTACATGGCTTGTATAGAACCGATAAAACTGGAAGAAGATTTCTCGTTGCCATCCGACCAATTCCCAATCGAAGAGACAGCGAGGGTAGATTCCAAGTCACTCCCATTAGCACTATTCCCACTGTTTCCTCTGGTTAAGCCTCTTCCACGAATGATGAGGCCAGCAAAAGCCTCACCACCGAGCGACTTGCCCCAGAGTACAGCTACCTTTGCGATCAACTTGAGGTACAATACATTGACATCTTGAATCGTTGGATGTTTAGGGAGGAGTTAGAAAAGCGATATGTCCGGCCCATCGAACGCGACGGACATGTGGTCCACTTATCTCGTCTCGACAACCCCGCCATCTATGTTGTCGTTGTGAATGAAAAGAGGGGAAAGAATGGAGCAATATCCCTCAGGCCTAAGGCACCTAAAAATCATAAGGGTATTAATGAGGACCTCTGGTGCTGCAACGTTACTAATGGCGCCTTCAGAAAGATGGCGGATGACAAGGCGGAAAAGGCCAGAGAGGAAATGGCGGAGAAAGGACATGATGGTTGGTGTGAGACAGGTGATCAACCTTATATGAAGGTTCGGAGATATTGTCAAAGTAGTATATCTTTTACAACACCTTTTAAGAACTGATCTGAATGATATAAATTGGGAGAGGATATTTCGAGGTGTTTGGGCGTCTCATGGAAGCGAAGATATCCCTTATGCCAACTGGGCATAAAGTAATTGTATTGCATTTTACGGCTGCACTTGCAGATAAATCAATTTGAGATCAATTTCACAACATCAGTGATACCTCTAGAATCTAGTACATGGCTATGAATCTACCTAATCATCGACCTTGAGACGACCTTTCAGGAGGCTCTCGGGAGCCTTTCCTTAACCACCATCTTAGCAGCCAAGCTTCAAGCTTCACTTGGAATCTGAGAGTGAGCTTCATTCTCAAACAAACATCAGACGGAACGGAATCTTTGGATGGACTTCACAAGCTGCTCCAAACATAAGAAAATTTGAAGGAATAGGATTCATTCCGAAACACAATCATTCCGAAACGTCTACTCAATTCAGAACGTCTTGATAAACTTCTGACATCAAACTTTGTAGTCGTACCCACAAAAGAATCTATTCAACCAACAAGAATGTTGCATTGATGTTTGGTGCTCAGATTGAGTGGAAGATACTTGCGTAAGCTTTCCGGGTCGATTTACCTTCCGAGTCTTTGCCATTGAGAGATATTTTGAACATTTCGACATCCATCTCCTACTGGGAAGGATACTTGTCGATATCATCCATCCTAGATTGTCAGCATTACGACAATCAACAATGGCATTGCTGAACCGGAATCTGAAGCATGTACCCATTGTCTATTATATTATTGGGGGGTTACCGACATCAACAGGGATAAAAAATGCTGTTAACATGGTTACCATGAAGATCTCCATCGTGCCTACAGTATGTAATACTTTTAACTGGCACAGCCTGCGCCTTGCTGAAATTAAATTCCTATACTGGTAATGCTGGATTTAGATTTCACGATGCAAGGCCTGTCCGATATCTATTGACCCCTCTTCAATTGAGATACAAAGTCGAGTATTTTCGTCGCACAGTCGAAAACAGAGTTTACATTCACCACTTTAAAGTTGTACACAACAACACCTGATACTCATCACGCCAAATCACGAAAGTCACACAGCTACCTCATCACTACATTGTCTTATGATCATAGCACAACACACGACGAGCTCATGTCGGCAACAATAACTTTTACGATGGCGCAGACGTCAGGAATTGAATCTGCATGTCCGAATTGTGGAATGGCTCTACCGCACAACAGTTCGCAGATTGCAGCTGATGCGCAAAAAGAAATTGAGGAATTGCAAGCTCAAGTAAAGTTACTGACACAGAAAGCGACCGCCGCAGGTAGGTTCTTCCGTATAATATAAACCTTTGACCTTCTGGGGCTCACAATATCACCAGTGGATAAATGGGCAGACTACGAAGACGAAATTCAATCACTCAAAAGGGCGCACTCCCAGCAACCTCCAGAACCCCAACGCACAACAACGCCAACACAAGGGCTCACTGAAGACCGAACTGTAAGCCCGAGTCGTTTCTCATATCTACCTGTTCAGAACCGATTTTCTTCTATGCTATCTCGCAAGTCTACGCCAAATCTACAAGCTCAGCAACCGCCAACACTACCAGCACCTTCTACAACAGACTTGGTAGCTGCTTTGACAAGGGAGCAAGGATTACGTCAGGCGGCGGAGGGCAAATTAAATGAATCCAGTGTCGAGCTGGAAGAATTGACGGCACAACTGTTTACGCAAGCCAATGAAATGGTTGCCACGGAACGAAAGGCGAGGGCGAAACTCGAAGAGCGAGTTGAAATCTTGGAGCGAAGGGATGGGGAAAAAAGAAAACGACTTGAAAGGCTGGAAGGCGCGGTTCAAAGAATTGAAAGAGTCAGAACTCTTTTGGCACCGGGACGGTGAGAAGAGAGAACACGACGATACGACTAAATGCATGAGGATAAGACAACGCGGAGTCCATATTATGGAAAGGGGACTACGGAGTTATGTGCATATGCGGCAGAAGGTCTCAGTTTTGAGTCATAAAGAATCATCTAAGAAGAAAGAACCATTTACAAGGCTCGAGATAAAATCGGCAGTAATGATACCACAGGTATCGAGGTCTCATCAACACCATTCCCAGCCAGCGAAGCTCCATCTTACCGAGTCACGGCCACAGAATGATTATCCTTCTCGTCCAAGACTGCGCGATGTATACAGTCCAGCGCACTTAGCTGCAGCCTCGGAAATGGAAATCGGGCTAATAGAGCTATGGAAAGATTTCCTCCTCGAACCTACGCCTTACCTGGTTTTATCTGCTACCTTATACCTGGGCCTCTTTATAATATTCTTACAGTATTATCCGACCATGTGGAGTATCGCGTAGTTTTTTATTCAACTTATACCTTGGGATGACGATTTTGGGGCTCCCGGTCATCATTTCTGAGTATACCTTTGGATGCTTTTGTTTGGAGCTTGTTAGATATGATACCCTACTTGTATATATATTTTCCAATTTTTTAATACCTGCCAGGTGGAGGTAGATTAGTATCCACCATTAAATAATACCAATAATCTTCAAATGAAAATATATTATAATTAAGATCACGTTCAGTAAGTATCAGATGATAGAAGCGAAGCTGGTAGTATCTCATTGAACTAGAGGGAATCTCATCGCTATGTAACGCCAGCAAATCTTGAGCAAGCAACTTCACTACCCATTTAAGCAGCAACTTACTTTCCAATGGTCAAAAATAGTCTATCACCCACATCCCCCAAACCTGGCTTAATCATGCCCTTCTCGTTAACCTCCTCATCCACACCCGCACACCAAATCTCCGTTCCCTCAGGCCACTCCCTCGCCGCATTTTGTAAGCCCGGTAACGCAGCCAACACACTCAATACAATGATTCTCTTAACACCCCATTCCCGCAATGTTCGAATGGCGGCAGCACAAGTTCCTCCAGTCGCAATAACAGGATCGAGCAGAATAGCAAGCTCAGAAGCAGAGGTGTTGGGGGCGTTGGAGGGAGATGATACGGCGGGCGCGTGGTAGGGAAGATTGTTGTAATATTCGACGGGCTCCAGAGTGGTGGGTTCACGGAAGAGTCCGAGATGATGAACTGGTGTTGGGGCGGGGAGGAGTGTTTGGAGAGCTTCGACCATAGAGAGGCCGGAACGGAGAATGGGGATTAGGGAGATGGAGGCGGGTGTTATGGAAGTGGTTGTGTAGGTGTATCCGAGAGGTGTTTTGGCCTGGTGTAGTTTGTTAGTTGGGCTATGGGAGTGAGTTTGAGGGAGGATGGGAAGGGAGAGAGGGGGGGAGGAATGAATGATCATACAGTTGGACCTTGGGAAACGGTAATTCCAGTGGCGGTAGCTTCACATCCTAATATCAATGAGATATCATTGACAAGAGCTTTAGTTTCGCGAGTATTAGCTTCGCTGGATCGTAATTGTGAGAGTTTGGCTTGGAGACATGGATGAGTGGAGATGTGAACGTTGGGTGGGATTGATTCATTCATTTTTGAAGCTTTGCACAATTATTGTTTGAAACATGAAGATGCTGTAGATATCTTTGATATTGAACAAATATTCAAAGTCAGCAACAGAAGTGAAACTTTATATTCCTTTGTTTATGGAAGAGTGGACGATGATAGCTGCGCTGCTTGCTGTTCGCATGCTGCAGCTAGAAGCCTATCAGTGGAGCCCGGACCTTATCAGTCGAATCGCAAACGGGCGGTCCCCGAGTGGATCTCCTGACAATCTAACTTTAAAAAGACGCCAACTATTTCATGGGTGGAACGGTGGAAAATGAAGCCAGGGAACCATGTTGCTAGGTGACGTCGGATTTTTCCACTGATAATGGGATGCGGATAATGTCAACGGGTTTATTGCGACCTCCATTGAATGATGGCGATGGAGAATGCAGGTACCAATGACGATGGAAATGAATCCCACGACATTAAGGCCAATTCAAACCATTCAAAGTCACTAGAAAGACCGTGGCAAGATCCACGCGCGCGAAAAGCGCAAGATGAGGGATATGATGTGCCAAAGGATATTTCTCGACTGGACGAAGTCACTGCGCCAGCGCCGATACAAAACACGGACAACGATCCATTGATGCAAAATCGATCTCTGGGGCGTACGAGTAGTAGAGAGCAAAAAGCACGCCGTCGCGCAAGCCAAGCTTCTAAAACCGATAGCGAATACAATATTCCAGATGATTATGCCCATCTAGATGAACTTGCCATACCATCGCCAGTGGAAAGTCCCCGCGGAGCTCCAATATATCCACATAAATCCTTAGAGGAGGCTAAAGACGAAGAACAAGAATATGAACAGAATCGAAGAAGACAAGAGCACAGTAAACGGGATAGTATTGCAAGAGGAGAAAAGTCAACAGAAGAAGAGAAGAAAACTGCCGGTTCCAAAAAGGTCTCGAAGTTTGCGACACAATTATATACCATATCCTATCTAATTTTGTTTTCAATTTTTGGAACACTGGCTAGACTAGGTCTCCAAGCTATTACTTTCTACCCCGGAGCTCCCATCATCTTCAGCGAGCTATGGGCAAATGTCGGAGGAAGTTTATTCATGGGGTTTCTAAGTGAAGACAGGATGCTATTCAAAGAAGAATGGGGGACCGCTGCTTACCACCACAAAATTCAAGAGTGGAAAGCCAAACTAAAAGATGAGGAAAATGCAGTCTCACCAGCTGTAGAACAAATACCCGATTTACAGGCTGCCAAAAAAGCACATGCTGCGACTAAAAAGACCATCCCTCTGTATATAGGTCTCGCAACGGGATTTTGTGGCAGTTTTACATCTTTTTCATCGTTTATTCGAGATACATTTTTGGCGCTTTCAAATGATTTGCCGAGTCCCCTGAATCATCCTCAGGATTATAGTCCGGCTATGGCTAGTACAACGAGTACTGTGAGTCGGAATGGGGGATACTCGTTTATGGCGACGTCGGCTGTAATTATTACGACTGTCTCATTGTGTTTGGCGGCGTTATTTTTTGGCGCTCATCTTGCTGTATTTCTGGAACCATATACACCGAGTTTATCATTCCAAAAGTCTCGCAAGTATCTGGATCCTTTTGCGGTCTTCTTAGCATGGGGTTGTTGGCTGGGTGCTATTTTTCTTGCTATCTTTCCTCCGGATAGAAATGATGCACCACCTGAGATATGGAGAGGTCGCGCGGTTTTTGCCCTCGTATTCGCACCCATAGGCTGTCTAGTTCGTTTCTACGCCTCCCTTTACTTGAATGGCAAAATCCCTTCATTTCCACTCGGAACATTTGCTGTCAATATGTTTGGAACGGCAATTATGGGTATGGCGTATGATTTACAACATGTACCTTTAGGGCGTGTAATTGGATGCCAGGTGTTACAGGGAATAGAAGATGGGTTCTGTGGATGCTTGACCACGGTTAGTACGTGGGTGGTGGAGTTGAGCTCGTTGAGGAGAAGCCATGGTTATAGATATGGGTTGGCGAGTGTAATTGGTGGACTGGCCTTGATGGTGGTTATTATGGGGAGTTTTAGGTGGACGCATGGGTTTGAGGGGTTGGTTTGCACGCATTAGAGTGTATCGTTGGGTGATATAGATATATTAATGAGATAATGTTTATGGCTAATATCTGAGTAGAATTTGTTTCACTACTCGGGGAGTTTGTGTACAGTTTGATATACGCTAGGAAGTGTACGCAGTGTAGTTCGGGGGAGAATTGAACGATACATGGAGTTGAGGCCAAAATACTTGGTTATGTATCCAAAACTTTCAAACAATATCTTCGAATTTCAGTTATTATACTGTCACTCTTTTTGCCTTGTCTCGTTTTTCTGGGTAGACACCGAGTCTAATACATCTCATAAACCGTTCTCAACAGAATAGATATTGTTATAAAAGCTTTTTTCAATATTTCAAATACTTCTTGAGTTTTTTTAATCTATTTAAATTCTATTATTGCTTTTCCTTTCTTGGTCCCTTTAATGCCGGATGAGTACTATGCCTGTTCTTTCCAAATATTAATGGTTTTTAGTGCCATTCAAATTTTCCTTTTTAGAGCTTCAAATGTCAGAGTCGGCGACATCCAGAATACAGAACATGAAAATCATCACATCTATCGGGATATTTGTCTTTCAACGCCTGATTCTAGTACGAACATTCAATGCAATAATCCACCTGGTTCAAATTGAATGTTCAATATTCAAATTTCTCCGTCCCCCGAAGTTCCAGCACTTATACAATTAGCGCCGTCATCTGCCACTGCCCGCCTTCCTTGAAACCTCTATATTGACGAAGAACAGGCGAAGCTATAATTTGTGAATAAATCCCACGGAAAGAGCCGTTATCTAGTGTTAGAAATATGGAGAAATCTCAAATCGAGTGCTTTGGAAACAATTGGTGGACCAAATAGTTTTTCGAGACAAAATTATAG
Organism: Sclerotinia spermophila; assembly: GCA_038090695.1. Taxonomy (NCBI): domain Eukaryota; kingdom Fungi; phylum Ascomycota; class Leotiomycetes; order Helotiales; family Sclerotiniaceae; genus Sclerotinia; species Sclerotinia spermophila. Next base: position 6,240 of record JBBMOJ010000337.1, on the reverse strand, counting down.
GATGTTAAAAATTGGACGTCCATGAACACGCTTAGAAATGTGAATAGGAGAGACGTCGTGGAGCTCGACTCTCGAGGATGTAGAAAAGTATGAGGAAGTTTGAATCATCAATGTTTTACCCGGACGGCTGGCTGAGATGTGGCTGCTAGCGGTATTAAGTTGGCTGGGCCAAGGATGGTTTAGACCTTCCTCTTCAAGCTAGCACGGTTGTTGTTTGTGATGGAATGCCAAGGATGGTGATATAGATGTGCTTTCTTTACGAGGTTTGCAATATATGGAAGTTGCCGGTTAAGGTAGCCGGTTAGGTGTCTCCTTTTTTTTGATTGCCTTAACCGCATATGTTGTTGTCCAATATGTCGAAGGAAATCTCGAAAGAGAGGCTCATGTATATGTTGATTGAAGATGGAATGTATCATAAAATCTATCTAAGATGATAGACTTTAACATACTTTCATCCTTCATTAAATACACTCGAGGAGAAGGGAAGCTCATTTCCAACATCGACACTTCCAACATATCCATGTCTTTTCACGTGGTTTTGCAACAGCTCATAGACGATACACTCATCATGTCCATCATCGACAATCTACCACTCAGACCCCTCATGGTCATCACAGCTCTGAGTATACTGACCTACCTCCTCTTCAGCTTCCTATGCTCCGTCACCGATTCCCGCGAACCTCTCATTGCCACAACACGCATTCCATATCTTGGCCACATCCTCGGACTCGGACGACGAAAATTCAACTACTATGTTGATCTCAGCCAGAAGACCCGCCTTCCAATCCTCACAATGCGTGTTCCAGGCGCAAAAATGTACATTGTGAATACCATCGAGTTAATCCAGGCCGTTCAAAAACTACCCAAGAAACTTGCGTTCTCGCCTATCTCGGCAGCATTCGCGAATCGGCTTTGTGGAGTCAGCAGGAAAGCGAGAGAGATATTGGCGGTGAATGTTAATGGGGATGAAGGCGATTGGGGGTTGAATATGGAGGCCACTCATATTATGAAGAGGACGATGGCTCCGGGACCGGGCTTGGATGCCATGAATAGGGTTATGGTGAGGAATGTGGCGGGGAGCTTGGATGGGTTGATAGCGGAGGGGAAGGAGAGTGTAATTATTGGACTTCATGCGTGGTTAAGGAGGTTAATTACTACGGCGACGACGGAAGCGGTTTATGGACCGAGAAACCCGTATAGGGATTTGGAGGTTCAGAATAGCTTTTGGTATTTTTCTTTCTGGTGATTTGTGTAGGAGGGCAGGGACTAATAATCATTGCTTTAGGGAGTTGGAGAGTCAAATGATGAGATTGCTTATCGGTATACTACCTTCCGTCTTTGCTCGCAAAGGTGTTGCAGCACGGAGAAGGTTTACAAAAGCTTTTGAATCGTATTACGCAGCGAGTGATTTCAAGGATGCTTCGCTGCTTGCGCAGGCTCGTCTAGAGGACAATATCAAGCATGGGATCCCGATTAAAGATGTTGCTAGATATGAGACTGTCATCGGAGTTGCTATTATTGTCAATACCGCACCTGCCTTGTTCTGGTTGATATACTTCATCTTTTCGAACCCTGAACTCCTGGAAGAAATCCGTGGTGAGATTGAGGATATTGTGGAAACAGAATGTAGCGAAGATGGAAGATTGGTCCGAAAACTCGATATCACGAATGTGAAGACAGAATGTCCTCTTCTGCTATCGACTTTTCAAGAAACTCTTCGTCATCGATCGGCCGGTACTTCCGTACGGAGAGTCATGGAAGATACGTTATTGGCTGACAAATGGCTCTTAAAGAAAAATTCCATCGTGCAAATGCCCGGTCGCGTCATCCACATGGATCCTCACATCTGGGGCTCAGACGTTGCGGACTTCAAACCTGGACGATTCCTCAAAGATAAAAATATTAAACGTCCCAACCCGGCCGCGTTTCGTTCCTTTGGTGGTGGCACCACTTTATGTCCCGGTCGTCACTTTGCTACGAATGAAATATTGGCTGTCGCTAGCATGTTTGTCTTGCGCTTTGATATGAGGCCCGTTGAAGGAGAGTGGAAATTGCCAACTTCTGATAATACAAATGTAACGACGGTGATGATGGAGCCGGATACGGATATTGAAGTGCTAGTATCTAAAAGGAAAGAAGTTGGGGATGGAAAGTGGACGTTTAAGTTGTCGGATTCGAAGACAATATCTTCGGTGGTCGTTGAGGATCGTGTGGACTAATAATTATACTGTACGGAGTATTGCTACTCTAGTACATTGCCGAGGATTAAATGTGTTTTGATGACGTCATTACATCGCATGACTGTACTTTCGTTTGGGAAGACAGCATTTGAGCGAGTCTTTTGTTCGTTGGCATTGCTAGCGTCATATATAATTCTCTTTCATATTTGAATTTTTTCAGAATTCCTTGCTTCGTTCGGCATAGCTAGCTTCGATGTTGTTATTGGCGCCAATATGTGGTTCTGTTGCTTATCTGTCGGTATTCGACATTGCTAATTTCGGCACCTTCCATATGGATGAAATAAAAGCACGCTAAAGATATAGAATCATTTTAGTATTGATACAATCAGGCAAGAAGACAAATCAATAGGTATTTTCATCAAATATTGAAAAATAAGTGTTTTCAAATATCATTCATTAAAGTGATTAGGAATTCCACTCCTTTCATCCACATGAAAGACACTACAAGCTTAGCCCCACAATCTAAGCTATGATCCTTGGCTAAACGGCCAAAAGATTCTATTGTGGAAATCTTCCCTTTGTATTGGTATCGAATAATGGAATGAGAGACGACAGACCGTGGAGGATATTTGTCCGCAATTTTGCGTCTAATTTCTAAAATCTCCATTTATCGTAACAAATTCATGCATGATATCATACGTTCAATAAACAGTCTCCTTTCTATTCCTATTCCTATTATCCTTCAAATCTATTACTATTTCCAAGTCCTCTTTTTCCATTAGCTTTTTAATCCTCGATTCATCAACTTCTATTATCGCTTTCCTTCTTATAAAATTCAATTCCTTAGAACTGTCAGCTGGTATAAAACTTACAGATATCGATTCCTATTTAATAATCCCTTTTTTAGCAAATTCTGTATCCATTAATAAATAATTCAATGTAGTTAGAATATCTATAGGATTCGGGTTTTTAATATAAACTTTTATTTTGAAAAGGATAGAATGTGTAATAACGGATATAATATGTTTATCTGCTAGGTAAATCGGTATGCCCTATATTTGTATAATGATAAATCTTATTGTGCTTTTGCTATTCCGTATTATAAGCTTTACGAGATCAGTTATAAATTCAATGAGTATTTTTTATAAAACAATAAAATCTTTGGATTGAGATACTGTAAATTTATCAAAGTCGATTGGAGAATGTATAAGTGCAATTGTATTGTTAATGAATATAGTGATTATATTATTGGTATTTGTATCTCCTTCGATAGAAATACAATTGTAGTTCTTATTAGTTGCTGTATTTAAGAGTTGTTGAAGAATAGATAGTGTAATGGGAGTATTAGTATAAATTATACCAAATATAGTAACTATATTTGGATAGATTATTTCGATGCTTTTGGTGATATCTATTATAGAGAAAGTGGTATTTGGTGAAGATGGGAGAGTGAAGATATGGGATGAGAGTTTGGGGAAGGTGTTGGTTGTGTAGATGCTATGGGCTGCTTATAGCTAGTGATTATAAGTGGTGCCTATATTCCGGTGAAGTTTTGGGAAGCCCTAGATGATATTATCAATAGGGAGTCTAAATACTATTAGTGAGTGATGGATGACATTGCGAAGAAGTTTACTATTGGCCACCCATACCTGTTCCAGAGTTAGTTCATTGTTCTCACGCATAAGGAGTAATCCAAAATCTCAAGTATTCTGTAACAATCACCCTTCAAGGCAATGAAAATGAGAAATCATCTGAAATATCATCTTACCTGTATGCATAACCATTAGCAGGTCTTTTCCCATCCCATTCCTCTTATCCCAAATCATTCCCACCTTTTCACTTATCTTTCTCAATCCTCTAATCCCTTCTCTCCTATAAATAAATTTGTACACCACAAATTCACAACTACACCTCTTACTCCCCTTCCCTAACTTTTCTTCATTAGCTCCCTAATAACAACAATACTTACAACTAGGAATTCATTCTTTATAAATACAGCAGCTCTATATATCTCCCATTTCTTCTCACTTATTACTAAAATCAAATCTAATTGTAATAAACTGAAAAGCTTTATCCCAATATTTGTATTGCCAACTAAAAATCCTTTAGGGTAAGTACCAAAGGTTGGAACGAAATACTGTTTGGAAATAGGAATAGGGGAATTGCCAAATGAGTCAAATTTAGTGAATGAGTGGTATTGTATACCCTATAGTGGTAAAGTTAATATTACAGACGAAAAGAAATTCAATATAAATCCCTATATTAATTTCTATTTTATATATTACAATATTAAAGTTTCTTTTATTACTAATGAAATAATTACTTTATTAATAACAAATAAAATCAGTATTTTTTGTAATCTATTTATTATTGAATTTTAATAGAAAAAAGAAAATATATTCACAAAATTGATTATTCTCGAATTCAATTATAAACAAATACAAAAGTAATATTATTATAATATAAAATATCTTTAATTTTCTAATCAAAATAAAACCCACTCTACAAAATCAAAGCTATAAACCTATTCCAATAACTTTTACAATTCTCCATTACCTCTATCCTCCCAATAACATCCTTTATTTCTTTCAATTTTATAGTCTTCAATCTATTAAATCTCTTATTAACAAAGCCATCAATTATTAAAAATTCCTATTTTCTATATCTTTATATAAAGCAAAACTTCTATATTATTACAAACTCTTCCCAATTATAGTTTTATATAATAATTTATACTCTCCTATATTATTCCCTAGTTTCTCTTTTTAAATATTACTATATATATAAATTATCATAGTTCTTTATCAAAACACTTTATTTAATCGTTATCCTTATTGTTATTTTAATATTGATCCTTACTTTTTTGAAAAGTTTTATAGAATCCTTATTGATTAGCCATTATTATAAATCTTCCTTTTTAAAATACTATTTAATAAAATATAATTATATACAAATCAATTTCATATTAAGAAATACCCTCATTATTATTAGGAATTCTAATTCTTACTCCAACTCGCTTTTTCTCTATCCATAACAACTTTTGGATTCCGATAAATAATTTATATATTTCATTTGTATTAATCGATTCAATAGAGTCTTATTCATATCCATTATATTAATTATTATACCCTTACAAATACTAATATATCTTTCTATCAACTATACTCAAAATATCCATTCTAGATCTAAATCTTTGATTTATAATACTATCCTATATTAGAATTTTTTTATTTGTTTTATTTATTTATGAATAAAAATTAAGATATTAAATTTATATACTCAAATGAAGCAAAGAGTATAGATTGATTTTATATATTTTTATATAATCTTCTTTGCTTTAATAATATAAGTTTTGAAACGTTTATATAAAGTTCTTTGATTTCTATTTGAGATAGCTTATATCTTCTTTTGATATTAATCTTTTGTAATATAAAATATATATATCTTTTAATAAAATGAAGTTCTCTAAATAGGGTTCAAACCCTAATAGATTTATTAAAAGAATAGTTCTATCCTATACTAGGAATTCCTTTTATTCTATAGCTTTATATTCCTTCCAATATTTATTTATATATCTAACGCCTTATCTAAATTGCAAAGGAATTATATATTTTACCTTTTCTTGAATAATATTTAATCGGTGCTATTCCTTTTCTAATATAATATATAATACCAAAAACACTTTCTTATCTAGTTTATTCTCTTTTGGATTTTTTAAATTGTATTTAATATTCTTTTCTGAATCTAATATTTGTAATATAGTTATATTCTTTATTTTATATAGTAAAGGATTTCCTTTTTCTAATATTAATAATAATACTCTGTTTTTTTGTTGTTTATACTTATTTTTTAACTCTTTAATTCTTTTCCTATAGAATTTCTTGTTATTTAGATTGAACTGTCTACCTTTTTATAGAAAATAAAGATTCTATATTATATTTTGTAAGATATAATGTATTATATCAATCCTAATACTTTTTGCGAAATGAATTAATTTGAATTTGATGTTACCACGGCAACAGAATCGTCACTTGATGAGTGTCACGTGATGGAGTTTTCA
>JBBMOJ010000336.1:0-45769 GCA_038090695.1 Sclerotinia spermophila | reverse complement strand
GAGAGATCTCTAGACACTTCCACGTGACCCTAGAGGCAGCTCCCGTAACAATTTTCCCTTGAAAATAATAAAAGAATCAAATGCTTTTCCAATAGCTGATATACATTCTATAAATAATATCCAAACTTTAAAACCAGATTGTTTTTTCTAAATAAAATAATGTTTTGAGCTCCCTAGAATTAAACCATTTAAACTTTGACCTTTTATTATATCAGCTTTATCCATATTATACCAATATTCAGACTTAATATACTTCATTATAAATAAATCCAACTTTGGGAATTATTAATTAATAATATCAATTGTTATATTGGAAGTATATACAGAATCGATTCTGAATTGTTTTTTAGTTTTGATTTCTAGATTTTTTAAAAGAAAATTGTATATCCATCGTTTTCTAAATATAGAATTACTTTTATACTAATATCTATTCTACTAGCTATTTCTCTTGAATTAGGATTATCTTTTGTATATACTGAATATCTTTTTAATAAAATAGATAATCTTTTATATAGTTTTGAAAAATGACTCTTGGAATCCCGAAATCCGAAACAGCTTTCTAAACTGAAACGCTATTCACAATAGTATACAAAGCCGAATTAATATCAATTTCAATATATATCTTTATTATAATATAAATAATAATATATTAGAATTTTATATCAATTGATTCAAATATTATAAAATTATTAAAGATTGAAAGAGTAGATTGCTTTTTGCAGTAAGCTTTTTTAAAGTGGCCTAAAAGAGGGGTGGCCTGAAAGTGGGGTAGTTGACTTAAAGAACACATTTACCCCTCCTTCCTCATATGACCTGACCAATTTTCTTTCCGTAAAGGAAATCTTCATTTTCATCTTCTTGAAAATTTTCCCACTCATCTACTTTTCCATTCGTCAATTATCAAAACAAACTTCAAAATGCCGCTCGATGGAGATTTCGAATTCCTCCCCTTGGGAGCCATCATTCAAACCTTCCTCGTCCCCACAAAAGACAAATCGGTAAATATCGTCCAATCATTCCCTACCGCAGAGCTATATCAAAAACACAACCAACCATTCTTTGGTGAAACGATTGGGAGAGTTGCGAATCGTATTTCGAATGCGAAGATTAATTCTTTGAATGGAAAATCTTATACGCTTGCGCAGAATGATGGGATGAATGCTTTACATGGTGGTGTGAAGGGATGGGGAAAACGTGTTTGGGAAGGCCCAAAGTTGGTGGGTTTGAGAGAAATTCTGGGAGTTGAGGGATTGGAGGGAGGTGAGAGTGTGCAATTTACGTTGAGGGATGAGGATGGTGAGGAAGGTTATCCGGGAACGTTGGATGCTAGTGTGGTTTATACTACTGGAAAACAAAAGGTCGATGGTAAGGAAGTCAGAGTGTTGGGTATAGAATATGAGGTCAAATTGGTAGATGACGGAAAGGGGGTTGAGGAGACGGTTGTTAACGTTACAAATCATTCGTGAGTAATTTTTGTTCGACGCAACTAGTTTTGTAATTCTCGGGAAAGAGCTAATTGATGTCATGACAGGTATTTCAACCTCAGTGGCAAATCGACAATCGAAGGTACACAAGTCACATTATGTACAAACGATTACCTACCAGTTGACGATGGAGGAATTCCTATCTCTGGACCAAAACCATATGAGAGCATTACACCCAACAAGGAGTTTATACTGGGACCCGAGGAACCAAATGTTGATGATTGTTTCATCGTAGATGCGAAATCTGATTCCACTCCCCTGGATACACGATCTTCTCCTCTCACTACATTAGTCAAAGCTTCTCATCCAGAAACTGGCATCCATCTGGAAGTCTTGAGCACAGAACCCGCGTTCCAGTTTTACACTGGAAAATATATCGATGTACCAGCAGTTGAGGGACTAGAGGCAAGAGGAGCTAGAAGTGGTTTCTGTGTCGAGCCAAGTCGATATGTGAATGCGATCAATGAAGACAAATGGAGAGGACAAGTACTGCTCAAGAAGGGAGAAGTTTATGGAAGTAGGATCGTTTATAAGGGTTGGTCGGTCTGAAGTTTGATCAGGAAAATTGATGCTTGATATCATTGGGAGGGTTTTTTGAAGCAAAATTGCACGGCCAAAAGTTAGTATTTGACTCGTACGGTACTTGACTTGAGGTTTCATTAGCACAAATACCATAGCATTATTAGTATTCCATTATCGAGTCAGTTCTAGCGAAATGTATGGTCATGTGAAAAATCCAATGAAACACAAGCACTTTATCTGAGAGTTTTTCGTTTGCACTCAATTGCATTGGAACAAAGACCGAGAGCAGTCACGTGTATTCTCTTTTCGGTGTTAGTGATACGAGGTACATACCTCGGCATCCGGATAGTACGATGTAGCGCTGAAATGCAACTGTACGGATTTCACATGTCAAGTACGATGTATTGACCAATCACATATTGGGAAATTGTAAGATCGAGTGCACATGAGGTGTTTCCGGAAGGGCAGGTGATAGGATTCAGATGTAAAAGATGGAGAAAATCTGGGGTGAAGAGTGTTTTAGTAAATGTGAAATTAAACGAGTTGGTAATGGAAGACGAGGCCCAGGCGAATCAAGAATTGCATGCGATGTTTGTTTGAAGTGAGTGAGTGACATGTGAAAGAGAAAGTTGCTTGTCAAACAAAAGCGAGTGGCCTCCCTCTCCAAATAATCAATAAAAACATCTCTTTCTTCATACTCCACCCACCTAGCTTATTCCTATTTATCTACTTTCTTGTTTTTATCTTTCATAGAGCATCAATACATCCATCTCCATTGTAAGACTTCCATTGCAAAATCATACAACACCAACCAACACATATAGAACAATGTCGAAGACTTTCAGTCAAAGCGATGTTGCATCGCACAATAAGCCCGAGGATCTCTACATCATCGTAGATGAAGATGTTTACGACCTCACCAAATTCCAAGACGACCATCCAGGTGGCAAAAAGATTCTCACAAGAGTTGCTGGGAAAGATGCTTCAAAACAATTCTGGAAATACCACAATGAAGGTATCCTCAAGAAATACAAGGCAAAGCTACTTGTAGGATCATTAGACACAAAGAAAGCCGCCGCACCACCAACACCGCCTGCGACTCCTCCACCAGCAAAAGAAGCAGTCAAACCACAAGCGGAGAGCGGTGCTATCATGCCAGCTCCAACGGCCGCTGCGAAACAGGTCGAAGAGGAATCGGAACCGTTGGAACCGTATGGTGATTTGATTCCGTTTGCGGATCCATCGTGGTATCAGGGTGTATGTTTTCACCCACCGTTGTGAATCTGCGAATAACACTAATGAAGAAATAGTTCCACTCACCATATTTCAATGAAACACACGTTGCTCTCCGCGAAGAAATCCGCGAATGGGTATCAGCCGAAATCGAACCAAATGTTGGTGAATGGGATGAAGCACGAAAAGTCCCAGAGGAAATATACAAACAAATGGGAACGCGAGGATATCTAGCTGGATTGATGGGTATGCATTATCCAGCTCAATATACAGAGAATAGAATCAAGAGTGTGGCACCTGAAAAATGGGATTTATTCCATGAGTTGCTTCTCACGGATGAATTGTCGCGTGCGGCAAGTGGTGGATTTGTTTGGAATGTTATCGGAGGTTTCGGAATTGGGTGTCCGCCTTTGGTCAAATTTGGAAAGAAACCTTTGGTGGAGAGAATTCTACCAGGCATCTTGAACGGTGATAAGAGGATTTGCTTGGCTATTACGGAGCCAGATGCTGGTTCTGATGTTGCAAATTTGACTTGTGAGGCTAAATTGACAGAAGATGGAAAACATTATATCGTCAATGGTGAAAAGAAATGGATCACTAATGGTATTTGGTGTGATTACTTCACAACTGCCGTTAGAACTGGAAAGGAGGGTATGAATGGTGTCAGTGTTCTTCTTATTGAGAGATCAGCTGGTGGCGTTAGTACGAGAAAGATGGATTGTCAAGGTGTTTGGTCTAGCGGAACCACTTACATTACGTTTGAGGATGTGAAGGTTCCAGTTGAGAATCTGATCGGGAAGGAGAACCAAGGATTCAAAGGTATGTTTCATCATAATACCGTCTTCGAAAACTTACTAATAACATTATAGTCATCATGACCAACTTTAACCACGAGAGAATTGGTATAATCATCCAATGTCTCCGTTTCTCCCGTGTCTGCTACGAGGAGTGCGTAAAATATGCTCACAAACGTCGCACATTTGGCAAGAAACTTATTGACCATCCTGTTATCCGACTTAAGCTCGCTCACATGGCCCGTCAAATCGAAGCCTCCTATTCTTGGCTCGAATCCCTCATTTACCAATGCTCAAAAATGGGAGAGACAGAAGCTATGTTAAGACTTGGTGGACCAATCGCAAGTCTCAAAGCTCAAGCTACTGTTACCTTTGAATTCTGTGCCAGAGAGGCAAGTCAGATTTTTGGAGGTCTAAGTTATAGTCGTGGTGGACAAGGTGGAAAGGTGGAGAGACTATATAGAGATGTCAGAGCTTATGCTATTCCCGGAGGAAGTGAGGAGATCATGTTGGATCTGAGTATCAGACAAAGTTTGAGGGTCGGAAAGGCATTGGGAATGAAGTTGTAGGAGAGCAAGATGAATTGAGTCTTGGACAATAGATTGCAAACTCGTATGTTAGAGGAAAGATAAAATGATGTTTTTGTATATTAGATATCGAAGATTGAGCATTTGCGTTCTGGTTGGTGTTAGGGATGGGGAATTCGGAGATTGTTTGGTTATAACATTATATCTATCCATATTCACAAAGTCCATTGTCCCGTATTTGTTCAACACGCTAGCTGTATAATATGTAAACATCTACTATCTACCCTTTTCTCTATGAGCATCCACTCAAACTGTTCCTTAATAGCGCAACCCTTAGATTCCAAATTCAACCCCTCGGAAAGAGCCCCAGATGAGCTACAAGAAGTTCTCTAATCACACAACAGAGTAGATGCATTTCCGACTTTTCCCTCCAGGATATAAGCAGTGTCAATATCTTTTCCAATATTCATCAATCGTAACAGAAAAATAATACAAATTGCAGTTGTCGAGACAGTAAAATTGTGCAAGAGTGTGAAAGAAAGAGATAAATGTGATTGAGATATGATATGACTGACAAGCGATTCCAAGATGAGACGAAAGGAATAATAATTCATGGAATTAAATTTAACGGGCATTTTGCAGATATGCAACAAAAGTCTTTAAGAGAAATGGAAGCATGTGATTTGCGCGTGATGTGTCACATGAATTTCGAAGAGTATTGATTTGCTAGATATGGAATGTTGAAGGTCGCAATTGATTAGTTAGAGGGATAAATATACAGGAATTTGCAAAGGTGAAATTCGCAGACGTGCAACATAACCCTTGGAGATCGAGAACACGTGATCAAGAGATTCAGAACGCAATTCTTGAATGCTTTCCCTTAGCCACGACATATTGATACGGAGATGATCAACAGTGTATATCCGTTGCACAGGGAAACCATTATATAGTCATTGATCTCGTCCCTCTCGTGTGCCATGGAACAATCTTGGACGATCGCTCAGATGTCTCATGTCATTAAGGTAATTCGGATGGCCAGTCTCAGGTATGCTTTACCTGGCAACCAACTCTTTTCTATATCAGATCTACATGGAACATATAGAGGATTTCAGCTCACTTGTTGAGTTTCATGCCATCAGTTGAGCCTATGTGTATCTTTATTGATTGTTTAACCAAAGTATTACACTTTTTATAAGCAACTTTCAATGGGCGAGATTAAAGCGTGGAGAACTAGAACATATATGGAGTCAATAATTAATCTTAACAGGAGGCAAGGCCAAATGAAAGTATATGTTATATGGTAGTCCATCCAATATATACATTTATTGATTCCCCCTTCCTTCTTCATGGGGTGCATTCCGACTCTCCGCTTGCTCGACCCCTTTGCTCAGTCGGTGAGAACTAGAGGAACGGAACATTCTCTGGCGGCCAATATAAATTCATTATCCCTAGGAATGTCATTTTCATTCCGAGAGTATTTTAAACATACTCCCAACATATCAATAAATACTTATTCGGTTGGAGGCAAAAGGAAACAGTGGCTATGGCAACACTTGGCCCAAGTCTAGCAGTCTCACAAGTAAATATGAAGAACATAAGAATGTGTTCCAATCCCCGCCTTTTATAAGTCCATTCTTCCTATTACCTTATTATATTGCATATCGTTCAGTCACTCGTTTCTCCTCGTTTCGTTTTTTCACCTCCTTTATTCCTTCATACATTTGGAGATAGTCCAAAATGGCAACCTCATCACTCTTTCTGAGATGCCTCACCATCTTCAGTCTCATAACTAGCATTGCAGCACTTACAGAATATCAATTAGAAGAAAGATATAGTGGCAATAATTTTTTCGATGCATTTAATTTCTTTACAGCGCCGGATCCGACTCATGGTTTCGTCACGTATGTGAGTGAGAGTGCTGCTTCTCAGCAAGGGTTGATATCGGTAAGAAGTGATGGTGCTTATATGGGAGTTGATTCCAAAACGATATTGAATCCTAGTGGGCCGGGGAGAAATAGCGTGAGGGTCGAGAGTAAAAAGAGTTGGACTCATGGTCTTTTTGTGGCGGATTTAGGTCATATGCCTGGCGGTGCTTGTGGCTCATGGCCAGCGAGTAAGTTATTGACTCCCATAGCTGTGAATAGATAGTAGACTAACCTCTTCGTACAGTGTGGACTGTGGGTGATAATTGGCCATACAATGGTATGTTGTATTACATCCCTATGAAGAGGCAAATCGTTGACGAAGGCTATAGGAGAAATCGACGTCATTGAGGGTGTGAATGGCCAGAATCACAATTTGATGTCTTTACACTCGTCAGTCCCCCTATAGATCACAGGTTTAACCTAGAGATAATTTGGCTAATACGAAGAACTATAGTGCACCAACATGCACAGTAGCTGGTTCCGGACAAATCGGCACTCTTCAGAGCGCTAACTGCAACAACTTCGCCAACCCCGTCGGTGTTGGTTGCGGAATCAGCGATCCCCGTGCCAATAGCTACGGTAGAGGATTCAACCTCAACAATGGTGGTATATACGCTATGGAGTGGACATCTTCTCACATTCGCATCTATTTCTTCCCTGCGGGAACAGCACCCGCAGATATCAACAGACCAAATCCTGATCCAAGTAAATGGGGAACCCCAGTCTCGAATTTCGAAGGTAATTGTGATATCGATAGTCATTTCAGAGAAAATAGATTGATCTTCGATACGACATTTTGCGGAGATTGGGCAAGTGCCGTTTGGGCAACTGATGGTACTTGTGGACCAAAAGCGCCAACTTGTGTGGATTATGTGGCGAGTAAACCAGAGGCTTTTGGTGATCAGTGAGTTTGCTTTCTTCAGTCCTTATATTGTTGCTGTATAGAGGGGAAATAACCGAGGCTAATGATGTAAAATCAGATATTGGTTGGTGAAATCAGTTAGCATATATCAAATTGGAAATGTCGCCAGCCCTGCACCTCCCAACACTCCAGTGGCAGTACCAATCCCTTCCCAGAGCCCTGCAGTAGTACCAAAAGCCTCCCCTGTTGGCCCACAGCAATCACAAAACACTCCACCTCCGGCTGTTATTCCCGTAACTCCAATCGACACACCCGTCGCCCCACTACCCTCCCCATCCAATGGTAACGACAACTCAATCGCAGGCGACAATCCTACTTTCAGTGACGTTTCTGATTTCATCGGAAGCATTGGAGACATCGGAGACGAAGGTAATTGCAACCCCCCTCCACGTCCTGAGCCCACCTATGATCCCGAATACCCCGATTGTGGCAACGGTGGCAGATGTCCGCTAACACCGGCCTTCACCTGTGTAGGAAACTCCAACGGTGGTCTCGAAAATCTAATTCCCACATATCCAGCCCTCCCCAGCGTTCTCCCCGCCTTCGACCTCCTCGGTATCGGATCTGGCGGCATCCCAGATTTCGATATCGATATAAATGTTGAGAATTATCTTAATGCAGCAAAAGATGAACTGCAAGGTCAACTTCAGGGACTCTCTAAACAGGCCGTTGCGTGGACTGGAAATGATGATACGGATACGCCTTCGGAGACTGAGGGTGTGACGCATGGAATTGTTGCGAAACCGTTTTATCCTGATGAAGCTGGCAATGGGAATGAGACGGCTGGATCGGCGGCTAGCCCCACGCCGGTTTTGAGTTTGGGTGGCTCGGGTAATGTGGTTGCTTTTGAGGGGAGTGCGGCGCAGGTGGTTAGTGGAGGGTTGTTGGCTTGGGGGGCGGTGGTTGTTGTTGGGGGAGTGGCTATGATGTAGAGATGATGATGATAATGGTTATGGTTATGGTTCTTTTGAAGGTTGTTTGATTATGGATGTTCATGTTATATAATAGAGGTTTACATGATAGAATAGTTGGTTGCATTCATTTGCTTGCTTGTCTTTGTGTAATTTGTGATGATTATCTTTAATCTCTTGTGATTGACTTGATGTTCTTTCATTTCATTTAAACAGGGAGGTGTGAGTTTGGTGTAGGAATATGTCACCTTCACCAAAACAAAGTACAAAACATTCATTGAAGTTCGTACATAGAAACACTGACACATGGAATCCATCGACCTGAGTCTCAGTCCTCAATGCTCCAACGAATTCATTCATGTATCCTAAACTACAACTCCATTATTCATGCTTCATCCAACCTTCACCTTTTCCCTGTCCTTGCTTTCATGTTCATCAAGCCCTTCCATATTTCTTCCCAAGACTCTCCACACGAAATATCCTACAAATGTCCTCCCTCCACTACCTTAACCCCCAAAAAACTTCAAAAAGTTGTTAATCACCAAACCAATAATATCTCTATCATGCCCACCCCCTATACTTCCATCCAACACTCCCATCATCCATCATCCATCCTCTCTCTCTCTCTCTCAAACACAAAACATAATAGAATTCAATAATTCCATCCATCAAACATCTCCACACTCAACACAACCACCTCTCCTTATCTCCAATCATCTTAGATCTCTTTGGAAACTTACACAAGTCATTCTCAACATGTTGAAGAATTAAAAGATCGAATTTATGAACAATTAATCGAAAATCAATCGTAATAATTAACATTGATTTTTGAAAGTTGGAAGGGTGATGAATCTGAAATATCAGATAATCAGGAGTGGAGTCGAAAATTGAAAAAATCAACTATTTCCTGTTTTCCCAAAAGTTGAATTTGTACAGACAGCTAGTTAGTTAGATGGCTGTACAGTACAAGAAATGAGAAAAATCAACTTTTTAGATATGCAACAAAAACATCTTGTGAAGAAGGAAAATGGTTTGGCCGATCCGAACCGGTTATATTATGGATTGTGGATGGGGGAAATTTAAATAAAGCTTGAGTTCACGTCATATTAGGTTAGTAATTCTTATAATATCTTGAATTTTGCGACGGGGAGAGTGAGTGAGTATTTTTGACTTTGAATTTGCTGCTGCTGCTGTTGTTGTTTATTCATCATTTATTATGGTGTCCTGGAGAGTTGGGAACTTTTCTTTCATGAGTTGTCAGGTAAGGTTTTTTGTGATTTAGGGTTGGAAGGAAATGTTTGTTTCTCTTTCTTGCTTGCTTGTAGGCTTGTTGTGATTGAGTTGGTGTTTCCATATCCGTTTCTGCGGTATCTCGTTTCTTTCTCTTTGGATTTATAGCTGTTATCATGCATATATTTCTTGGGCTAGGTAGGTGTAGCTATACTCTTGGATGGTTGGTTCACCAGGGTTGCAGAGAGCGGCAACCTTATTCGAGGTTTTGGTGCTTTTGCTAATGCGTTTGAGAATTATATGTTTTGATGAACTACACGAATGGGAGAGGAATTTGCGAAGAGAGAATTGTGTTTGCGGTATGGACTTAGTAGGTGCCAGCTTCTGCCAGCTTCTGCCCGGGTTCGTTGCCTATAGCCAAGTGGTAACATATGAGTATGAGGCGAAGACACAAGTATGTACTTTGCTGTATGTGGAGCTAATGTATCTTCATAGAAGTTTGGGGGATAAGGAGTGTTATTGTATAGAATAACATCAAATTTGATTTATCTAGAGAAGGAGATGATGAAAATTGTGCTGGCAATGTTACTTGTTGTTGCTGAATCACGGAATAGTAATCAGACCTACGTTCATTTATCGGAGGTTATATACACTCCAGAAAGGTTGGCTACCGCCGTGTGTGTGGTACTCAGGGCGAACAAACTTTTGGAAGCCAATATAAGAGTAAGGAAGAGTGTAGCAAGGACTAAGACTTCTTCCACATTTGCTAAATGAAAAGCACTTCCGCGTCAAGCAATCTTCGTATTTTATGACCTCCCTCATGCCTTTACTCCCTATGTTATTTTTGGATGACGTGTATGCCATTCTCCATGCATCAGTGGGATTCTTTAAGGAAAAGGGTCAGTTGAAAATGCGGGATAAGCAAGCAGTACAAAGACTCAAAATATTATTGCTACATATGCCCGAGAGAGTGCATCGGGACACCACCCTCTGACTGCTTTAAGTATAGCTACTGCATATTCCTAACATATACGAGATGCGAGGCGTTCCGTATCGTACAAATGCATATTACGCTGTCAATATTCGAGATGGCAAGAGGTCTCTATGCAAGTAGCGTGGCGATTATCTGCCAATCCCTAGTTCATTTAATGACTCTTAGCAGTAGAAGTGTTGCATTTCACGAGATCCAGTAAAATTTATATGCAAGTTTTGCAATTGGACAGCAAAATACCTCTGCATGATTTTACAATAGCGAAGTCAGCAGAATAGTGTTTGTTCGGAAGAGCCAAGAAATGTAGACATTTTTTTGCGCCAGTTTAGAGGATCTCAGGGTGATTTCCACTAAAAACAGATTTGCACCTCATCAAAGCTCAGCAGTACGAGAACAAAACGCGTACGGACAATTAACTCATGATTTTCAGATCTATCCAATTTTTGATTATGCATCACTTGCGATCAATGTGTTATTGGTCTTTGGACATTGCTTTTCATAAACTCCACAGTTATTGGGCATGTTTTTTCGTATCGTTCGCTTTGGAGCTTGTACCAAAAGTGCTCAAGTACTAGCTAGCATTGTGTTATTGGTGATAATAGGGAATGAGACGGGAGATGAGTGAGGCTTGAGGAAGTTTTAGCAACAATCGAATTGTCTTCTTTAGTTGGAATGTCCAACTCCCAGGATGCGAAAGTATCAGTATTCACAATATAGTCGGTATATGCAATCCCTCAGTTCTTAATTTCTAGCCCTGTGTGCCTTCCAGGTATCAGTCAAGTGTTTCTTCGGTCAACAGCGCGCTCTTTGGGTTCACTTGTTCTATTTTCTTCACTCGCAATCCCATCTTCCTCATTTGACGTCTCATTGAGTAACTCGAGAAACAAGTATTTTCCACTGCGACTCGAAACTATGCTCAGTTTGGGGTTACAAGTGACCTTGATTCCTGACACAAATAACGATCAACCCTCAGGATATCTTTTATGTACTACTTCGCGGGTGAGGGGTGGGGGTTATCCTAGTCAATACAAGTGATTTACCGAGTAGACAGTGAAAGGTATCGAAATACATATATATTCCAACGGCTGCTATGACGAAAACTGCACGTCTAGTCAACTGGTCTCACATTGTTAATGGTTAGATACACTTGCCTCTATGGAGGCTGCCGGTACCTTAAGATTGTGACTAGCAATTTTCATCCAAAAACAACTAAGCGTTTCTTGAATCTTTGGAGCCGTCGCATTATTTGAGTCATTACTTTCCTACTGAGTCTTCGCCTAACAAAGCTAAAGTATGAGTTGGCAAGCAACCATAAAAATTTCATCTCCGAAGTTTTTGAGTACTGCATGAATTAGTCAAGAAACAGCTTCTTTCGAAGCACAATAAAGATAGATAAATCGCCATACCTATTGGAAAAGGATTAAGGCTTCCTCGTACGTCCATCAACCCTTCGCTTTCCATCAATTTCTCTCAAAACAGGCTGGATGAATTATCTGGACTCCAGTGAAATGGGTGTATTTGCAATAGTAAAGAAGAGAAATTTGATTCGTAGGAGACAATGGTTACTGGTTATAAGCAATTTTTTGAAGCTTTGTTAGCTCACAAGCGTTAAATACTCTCCCTTCCATGCCACATTCTCGATGGTTCAATCATGTTTTATGTTGAGGGATTTGCTTCTGTCACTGGGACTCTGAGATGCGCGCCCGAAAAAATGTCTCGACCTTCTAGAAGCTGTATATTCTCACAGCATTGCGAGGTTTCTCTCTGCATACCCTCAAATTGTGGCCTTACCTCCCTCTTATTCTTGCTCATTGTTCCACCTGTATATTTTCCCACCTTGTGTGACTTGATGATAGTCGTCGGAATACCCTGTAGTAACATTCTCCATCCTCTGGCTGTTTAACTGCTGTCCCTCCCCGCTGTGTTAGTCTATATTCGCTCCTCTAGCACTCAATCTTTTGCCTTGCCGTCTTCGAATGGTCTGCCATTCACCTCGTCATCTTTCATGCTTTGGCCTAAAGACGAAGGCGTCTCAAGAAGGAACGCCCATATGTGAAAAATGTTTGTCTTTGGACCCCTCCGCACTCTTGCTGTACCCCATCAGTCTTTGAGTTTTATCTTATTGTTCTGCCTTTCTCCCTCTTGCCCTTGTACCTTTTTTCATTTTGCTTTCTCGTATGTCATACTCCATTCCTCGGCCGTTTGTCCCTTCATCTTTTTCCCTGGAATGACTTTAACTCTTTCCTCTTTGATCCTCCAGCTTCCGATTTTTCGTCTTTATGTCAGCGATTTTCTGAACTTCCACCCTCTCCACCTCCAACTCCAACTCCTGCTTCCATTTTATTCGTACGATGACTAGTTTCTCCCGCCCTTCGACACTATGAAGGTTTAAAGTATAAGAGCAAAATAGTCAGCAGGCCAGATCAATAGTGAGTTTTTCGCGGCTATTGGTAAGGAAGGACGGATCTCAGTGTCTATGTATACTTAGTTGTGAGGTACCGTCGAAATTCTCGCAGTCGAATGTTGGAGGCTTGTTATAAAGATTGAGGCAATTTGACAATTGAGATCAGAAACCCAGTGCCGCGAGTCAACATGCTCCAGAATTCCTTCAATTCCCTTGTGCGCCATCGGTATCTAGAGTTTTGTCTTCCTCGATCCAAATATAATCTGTCCCCTATTACTTCCTTCTCGCATCGTAATTACTTGTTCCATGTGGGTGGAGTACCTTCCGCGCGGAAGCAATCAATGTCCTTTGATTTTCGATAGTGGGTATAGGCCAGCAAAGAGTAATTCTGGATCCCCTCGTAGGAATACCAATTTATTCTTCGACGGCATCACATCTCTTCTTCCTGAGTCGAGATTCATTCGAAAACCCATAATGATTTCCTACACCTAGAAGATAGAGTAGAGTTAGCTGTCGAATCAGGAAAAGAAGCTGCGGGCAGATATGAAGTTGGTGTTTTCGATGTTCACTGCCAGATAGGAAATATAAATATACAATAACTTCTCCGAGAATGTTATGTAGTAAATAACCTTTAGAAGTTTTTTGGTAGTGTCTTCATTTGAGTCCCGATTAACCACAAAGCTGAAAATGAGTTTCTTCTCAGGATATAGGTCTATGGTCCGCCGTGGTAGGAGTGGGTCTTAGTGGGTAAGAAGTCGATGCTATTTAGTCTTTCATGGTCGCCAGAAGGAACCACAGTAAGCTAGCTAGTCACTCCGGAAATTGCAAAGTAGTGTTTCTGGCTCCTTGAATTCCACCAGTCCCTTATTATTATAGTATGCCTGTTTTCCCCACAGTACCATGTTGCCTTTTGGATCCGCCTCCACATCGAGGGTATTGGCGTCTTCCTGTCTTCTGAACGCCAGGTCTTCATTGTTTGTCGTACAAGATGAAGGATTTATTGGGGCCAAATATTTGGTAGATTTAGACTCTGGTGGTGCTTCGAAATAATTTGCGGTAGAATCCGATTGACGAATATGATGTGGTGTCCTTACTACCTCTCCCCAAATCCGCATACATGGATCGTCTACAATTCCCTCCAAAAGACTGTGTTTTATTACTCTTTTTCTTCGCTCGATCTCACCGCCGCCATTGACACAAATGCCTCTGCGAACCTTATTATCGTAGTGGGTGTCTGTTCCCCACACCGTTTGATTTCGTCGGTTACATTCGATAGTGAGACTGATTATGAGTTTCTGTATTGTAGGTTTGATCTTCTAGTCAGTTGGCGGAGAAGGGGATGGTGTACTCGCCGATAAGTAGTTGATAGTATTCAGTCTCCGACATGGACAGAAGGTCAAAAGAAGACTCTGGTCCATCTGCCAACCTTGTTATTGTAGTAACCACTCGTTATTTCGATGATCAAATGCTGTCGCTTGCCTTTAGATTACAGCCCCCGATTTCTCAAAACGGAGAAGCCCTTTTTTATGGGCACGCAGTTGATCTTCCCCAGTATTTGAGCGTAGCCTGTAGGTTAGAAAGTCCAATATCCGCTTGCGGTCAAACTTTTCGCAGAGACTACCGATCGGTCCACTGATTCAATACCCTCCGTTAAATTCAGACGATCGGACAAATCTCTGTGAACTCCTGGACTTAAAATATGCAATAATAATACCAGTTTTGCAAGAGAGACGAGCTACCTGTGGACATTTCATCGACGCCTTTCAATCTTGGGTGATAGCAAAAGTGCTAGAAAGATTTCAACTCTGCTGTAGACCTTATTGTTGTGGTGACGATCTGTTGTGTTCCGGAACCACTGCCATTATATTGGTTCAGAGTAATACGAAGCCTGATGGTGACTTTCTGTACCTGCAGTTGACGATAAACAAGATGCTCCGAGAGAAAATAGGTCGATTGGGTAGGTAGCGGTACGTTGTAGTCCCCGCAGACAACCACAAGCAAGCAAAAGGTCCCCATCTATCTGCGAATCTTAGTTTTGTAGTAGGAATTGGCCATTAGACTGATCTAAAGTCGCGATCTGGGTCTAGGTTGGTTGAGAGTGAATCATTAAGGACTGTACTTGATAGTCAAGATTATTGTCAGAAAGTAGAAGAGGGAAGAAGCGGTATGGCGCCAACTGGCTGGTATTTTTTAGTTCCTGGGGACAGTCAGCAATATAAATGATCTCATTTCCCTGCCGGAGCCTGTTGTGTATGTGTGATTATATATGGTCCATCTGGTCTGATACCTGTATTGAGTCAACATTATCGTAGACACGGACAATAGCCTTCTTTCTGTATCTACGATTCCAGGATAATGGTCAGCTATCGAAAGAGAGAGAATAGCTCACATGTACAATTAATTGGCAATTTAAGTTTGGTAATGGTGCTAGTGAGCAAGAAGAAGTACCCATTCTTCTATGGACCTTTTCATGGGTTATAAATACTCTTTACTGCCTAATCTAATCCTACTTCGCCGGGTCAAGTTAATGTGAAGGCTGACAGTGAGCCACTATATCCGTGAGTTAATCTGCTGGCCAGATGTTCCAAAGTAGAGCAATGAAAGCTGTACATGATCAAGCAGTCTGCAGCATTCAAACCTCGGCGGCGATCGGAAACAAAAGAAAGGACCCAACAGCCCGACCTTTTCGTGGACTTAATTGAGGGTTGTATACCCAGGTTTCCGCCTCATATAATACTTTTTCTCGGTCTTCGAGTTGTCGCGAGAACTGGAAATGACATCCACCGCCTACTTGCGATTCATAGATCACGATTGACTGTCGAAGAAGAGAGGAGGGGTCCTTTGGTGAGTGAGCAGTCAGTGTTATTCAATATTTTGCGACGCCCAGAAGCAAAAGGAAGAGCCCTGCCCTCACACGAAGCTTACTGTGAGTTTCAAACCCCATCTTCCACCTCATGTGATATCGTTTCTTGCGTAAATGGTACTCCCGGAATTAGTAATGAGCTCCTGTACCTACGAATCAAAGACAGTGGCCAATTTTCTGCGTGAGGGGTAAGTGGTCAGTCTTTTATATTCGCCGGCGACAATCGAGGCAAACGGAAACAACCATCCCTTTTCCCCCGCCCTCACCCCCCACTCCTCACTTCCCGTCGTCCTTATTATGAGTCGTATATACTTGTTGTCCATCTACCAGTATATTACTTGTTGCTGAGATCCAGGTTGATTTGGAGATTGACAATGTCCACAGCGAGCTCGGTATTTCGACGATTATGGCCAGTTTCAAGAGGAAGAGGAGGAAGAAGAGGAAATATCTGGCGAGTGAGAAGTTAGTATCCTTTAGCTATCAGCGGGTATCAGAAGCATAAGGAACAGGCAGACCCTTCGACGGACTCTGCTTTACATAGTAAGTGTTTATTCTCCTCTCAGCTTGCTGCTTCTCGTCTCTATATGCACTACACTGATGGCGGGGTCTGGTACTTGTCGTTGCAGGTGGCTGCTAAAGAGTGAAAAGGTGTGAGAGCTGATTAACGACTGATATTCTGGTTTCCGAGATGACTTTCGAAGAAAGAAGAAGGGTCGCACACTTCTGCCAAGCTTGGATTTTGGTTAGTATCTGCCACTTTTCTGCCTTCTCACTTCTTGGATCTAGATCAATATACTAATCTCCTGTAATTACGATGTAAAAGGAAATGCAGCTGCTGGAGCGGGAGAGCGAGCTTTCATTTGGAGGCGGTCAGTATTCTCCAACTATCGGCGATGGCTTGTCACAAGGAGAAAGGTGGATTTCTGTGCTAAGTTTGTTGTAAGTTTCCTGCTGCTCCCATGATTTGATGCTGTCTTGCAAGTTTAGATTGGTAAAGCCCAATAATGAATTTGTATCCTTGTGGGATACGATGACAGAAGTCTGGCGATGTAAGAAAGCGCTCCTCCCATGAAGTAAGTAATTACCCCTCCATGGATTTAAGAGATGATTAGATGGTATACGAAGATTCCAATTGCTTCACAGATTATGTTAGAGTGGGGGGGCTGTACTTCCTTAAGGCTAACACTACTTCTTTTTAGTTCAACACAATGAGATTGGCTATAAGTTAGCATGCCAGTGATACGGAATACTTAGGAGCTGATCAAGCATAGGAAATACCATTCAGCCGCTCAACAGTTACAACTATCTGAACTTCAGCAGCGACAGGAGGCCGAACACCGAATCGACCAAGCTTTGTATCTTTTAACGTAGCCGCTCATCATTACCTTGATTTCAATACCTCCTGCTGATGTTGAGATTAGCATTAAGGTAATAGTGTAAACAAAACCTAGGATTTATCACAAGAAGAAGTCAGCCAAACAAAGGAGAAGCTAATGGCAGATAGAAAGTCTGCAACACTTCCCCACAAAGAAACAAAATGCTGCTGAGAGAGATTAGACAGGTCTATCAGGTTGCAGACCTGTTAGAACAAGTAAATGAAGAAGGTTGAAAGGTACGTCTACCCAAAGTATATGACTGTACGATATTCAATCGACAAATCAAGCAAATATATCACCAGTGGATGTTGTAGCACTGAAAACACAGGAAGATGAAGTATTACATAATATACAAAGGCTAGTTTCAAAATACCAGTACCTCACAGTTCCCAGGTCACTGGGGCAGCAATGACTAGACAGACCCTCGAGGGTATCTAGGTACCTAAGACCCTTTTAGGCTAAGTTTCATTCTTAGTGCCCTTAAGCTCACACAACCTTTCCTATTGTATTTAATTCAAATTTAATCTCTGCTGCTCAACTTCAAATCCCAGTTTTCTTTTCCTTTACACCAGCCATGTACCACGGTCAACACCAGCAACTCAACGCCAACCTACCACACCCAAAGGTACGTAAGTAATTCATATTCTATTATCTTTCGCAGGCGGTTGCTACTATGTGTCTTGGTTGAAGCGTTAAGCTTTTTTCAATTGCTGATGGAACGATCTGGGAGTCGTTGATGGTTAAGATCGTAGCCTTCAAAGTTCAAACACTTCAACACAAATTAACAACACAAAGTACTAACACTTGTTGAATATAGTAAGATTACTGGATTTATATACAGTCAACTTTATACGTCGATCTAATATCAATTACAGTACTATTGTGCGCGTTAGAACGTTGCGATGGCACCGCCGGCCGTAAGTATTACCCCCTCATCTACATTTTGCCTTACACTTGAACTGATCTCGTTGCATAGTGGGCCATGTAAGTAATGATAAAGTTTCTAAGATTCAAAGTCCGATGGTGATAATATACATGAGTCTATATGATATTGCTTTGCTGTTGTAGATTTGCATTGTCTTTGCACAGTTGCATGATGGAATCTATGCTAGCGCATAAAAACGACATCAATTTATATGGTCTTGACTAGCGTCTGGCTATGTGGCATAATGTTTGTCTGGAAATATGGCACCTTCAGCAAAATCTACATGTACATCCACAGACAATGTTTTGCCATATGTTGCAACTCAATGCACTTTGCTATGTGAAGTTCAGTCTCTGCTTTTGGTCAGTCACCTTATACCAAGCATATATTTATACGCACAGAGAGATGTATGTTTTGTATTGTCACATCATAGAAGTAAAAGACCAAGAGCAATGTAGTATTTCGATAAAATTTCGATTGATTTCACTGAAGCAGTCTCTTCATTGTATTGTCATTCACCTCGCAGCCGAAATGTTGACCTTCATCGGTATTTGCCCTACCTCACCGCCGCGATGCGAATATTCACCATTGAGCTTCTCCAAAACCGATAGCAAGCGCTTTATTTTCAACAATCTATATGGGAGATTCTAATTGGATCCCTACAACTTCAAAGTTCTCACTTATAAGACGAGACAAAACACCGCAAACACGCTATACCTCCACTTGCCTGATCTTCAATATTCAATTCTTTCTACATTGTTGTAAATCCTTTCTGCTCCACTCTTGCGCCTGAGTGTTGCCATCAATTGTATCGTCTCTCGCACAATACCATTGCCAATCACTATTTACACCACTTTCCAAGAGCACTGGCCGTTAATCCCCACTTTGAACGCTCAAGAGTATCTGCAATCGAATCCTCCCATATTCGCACAGCTCTTCGTCAATTTCTTCGCTGTCGCTGAGCATTATCGCCATCGATTTATTCCGTCTCGCACAAACTTCAATCCAGGTTGTCTGCTGCCATACAAAACATAAAAGGTTCGCCGTCGATTTACCTTGCTCTTATACAGATGCTGCAGTCTTATCTTAATATCAGCGCGCAATACGATCACTATCAATTCAAAGCCAGAACCCATCTACGACGTTGCCAATACCTTATTTTCTCTCAAACAATCAAGCCTCTTATCTGCGGAGAGCGGTTCGACAGAATTATAAATAATGGGTTTCTTTTCCATCCCTTCTTCCCTTCTTATCTCATCTTAACGGCAATACTCTCCCAGATAACGAGATTTCATTTGGCTTGCGAGTTCTTCTGTTTGCACATTTAATTCAAGGACTTGCCATATCTTTCAGCAATTTATAGTCGGCTCAAGTCCCCCGTGTTCTCGCAAATTCTATTTCCTAGGCTGTATTAGGACGACGCCAAGCTTCTCGTTCAACAAGATTTCGCTCTCCTCTTCATTTTCTATAGCAAAAATACCAGAAAGCGACCCACCTCTTTCATATCACAACTTTTTTCTGAAGAGCTTCAATTATAGTGGTTTACTATTGCTCGTATTCTCAACAGCTGCGACGACTTTCTCTAGTGGAATACCTCCATTAAACCCCTGGAATTACCGAGTACCTGCAAGCTCGTTTAGCTCCTAGAACCTCGCTCCTTCCTATTTTGCCATTCGTACTGAATCATCTGCTCTCAGACGGTTCTCTCGTACGATCTTTAAATCACCTCATTCTCATCTACCGATCTCCTCTTCGTCTTTGACTTATTAATTCCCAGCTGTTAACCATTCCAACCATCCCCTTCTCTATTTTACATTCATACAGGGTATACATATTACGATAAATCCATTCAAAGTTTATCTCTGTTGAAAAGATTCACCGAGGAACCCCTTTCTATTAGTATTCGTCGTCTTTTACCCGATTTCTAGAACTTTGTCTCCTCAGTAGGGAGTATCCAAAAGATCGATCGTACGACGATCTCCATTATTCCATATTTTCCACAGTTCTTCAAGTTGTAACTCTCCTAATTACGAAACAAAGCGTCTTGGTCATATTTCAATTCTATATTGCTCGAAGAAACCTGCCATCTCGTTGGTCAGTTCATTCTTGTTTTTTTTTTTCAAATGTTCACTTGTTTTTCACATTTAAATGCTTAAGACCTCATGCTAACATATTATACAGATCTCCAAAGATCATAATATCTTTAAAAAAAGTGAGTCTATTGATTTCCTCCCCCCAGTCAATAGCCGCGATATCCCACCCTCCTCCAGAAGATATCAATCCCCATTCTCTTCCCACTTTCTGAAACAAGGTTAAAGTCTTCTGTGGCCACATACCTGCATTTTTCATATTGATACTAACACATTCAGAAGAAGAAAATGAAGACCAGTACTGAGGAGACGGCCGGTTTCCGCCGGGAAACACAGAGTTTCCTGGCGGAAAACCGCGCCGAAATGGAATCCTTAATCCTAGAAAGCACCGACCGGCTCATGGAGCAAACGCGGGTCCCAACCCAGGAGGCCCATAGCTGGCAGACAAGAACAGTCGAGCTTCAAACAGAGTTCATGGTTAGTTATTACCCCAAAATTTTCTGTTCAACGAGACATTTTGCTATTAGAGTTAATGTTGAGAACATATGCTGATCTTCATAGGAACTTCTGAAACAATACTTGGAAGCGGGAGGCACTGTTGTTGCCGCACCAATATACCGCTCAGACGCCCGTAAGCTCTCATGATCTTTAGCAAACAGTATAATTCTCATGCTAATAATATCCAGTAGGGGTCAGCGGAAGACTGGCAATACGCCCTTCGAGGGTTCACATTTTCACGGACTTTAAGAAGCGATATGTACCTGGCAGCGTGCCACTTCACCTCCAGTATCTCTTGAACCGTAGCTCAAACGGGCTATGGGTCCAAACTTTGGCTGTTCAAAACCAAGATGGGGACATAATCCAATGTAAGTAGGTTTCTGATGTCACCCTTCATATGAAATGATACTGCCTTGAGAAGTACAAAGAACTGACACAGTCGTTTAGTGAAAAGAATAACCGACGAATCAGCACCCCAAGGGGAAGACTTAAGTGTCTGAAGTGGTTATTCTGTGAGCTCGGAGAGGGGGAGGATTTGAATATTTTGGTGACGGATAAGGAGAGGTGGGGATGGGGTGGAAAGTTCACGTGGGGGACGCCGTTGGAGAGGGGAGATCAGTGGGGGAATGGACGAGTCCTTGGTGAAGACGAAGAGAACATTGTGGTGTTGATGTAAAGCCTCGGATATAGTATGGGCATGGGGGCTGATTCCGGCGTGGATCAGCAGCTGCGAAGACACGGGTCGCACCGTGACACTCGCGCCTCGGCACTTTTAGAGCACTCTACTGTTGATGATGGCTAGGGGTGGATGGTGTGGGGGATATGGGTTTGAGATTTACGGAGACGCGAAAACGAGACGGCCGTCTTCTTTCCCAATTCATTCTATTTTATAGATCGTTGCTTTTACATTGGCATCAGTGGCGTTGGACTTTACCTCGCATGGTTTTCCAGAATAACGGAAAATGTGGCCCGGCGTGGCATTGTTTAAAGGGGCATTGGGTTATACCATCGTTGCATTTTTGTTTGCGTTGCGCGCTGGATTTTACAATAGAAGGGTCTTGACTATAGTTGATACTCGCCAAACTTAATATAGCTTCCTAATGTTTCTCATTTAAGAAATACTTTCTGTATCGCAGTGATACAAACGTTATGAACTGGTATAAAACCTTCGAAAATTATCAGTACCAAGCATATGTACGATCAACTGACTTGGAACTCCGTAGCGTAGACCGTTATCTAGCGACCAACTACAACGCCTGTAGAGAATATCGAATATTTTGATATATCGAATCGATTCACAGAGTCCAATAAACGAGGATGCGAAATGAAGATTGATTCTGGGCCGTTGAAGCGTTCAATCTCAACCGAAGGGAAACGGTCTTCCATGTTTCTCTCGAGCGAGCACCTCAATACACAAATCCAGTGCAACCGACACTTCCTGAACATAAGAAATAGCGTTCTCACTTCTCTACTTGATGATTACGATACCACGTCCCAACCATGATAGATACACATGGTTGTCGCTTACCCCGCCAGCATGTAGCTTCCACAATTCCATATATTTTTTCCGCACTATTGACCTTGTATTTAATAAACAATTCATATTTCCAAGCAAGTTCTGTTCTTGAAGAAGAACGACCTGAGTTGATTTTGTCGGCATACTGCTACTAATACCAATATATTGAAGAAGCTCCAATCCCAAGTCGAATAACCAGTGAACTAACAAAGGGTAATTTCGAAAATAATGTTTTCCAGCTTTCTAATTTTTATTTGGTAATTCCGTTGAAGGTCCGCTAATTAAGCGATGAAACTCAAGCTATTATCATCGTTGCAGGCACTACTGCGCGCATTCTTTAACAGCAGGCTGTCTGATACATTTGCAAAGACTAAGAGCAGCTTGCATAAAATAAACGTTTTTTGTAGTCCACGCAATTCAAGGAAGCTCTCGACTTTCAACCGCAGTGAGTAGCATTTCTTGAGCCAAAATTCTGTTGCAATCGCTGAGCTTAGAGATGGATTCTTGTCCATTGCTAAACAAACGGGTCGAAAATTACATATGATTGCTGTTAGTATCATTACAAGAAAAGAGTGCATCAGAGTATGATCATATGCATATAACTAGCTAGCTTTACGCCCTTGGAGTCGATCTCACATGGAGGGACGTGTGATGACAAACGCCTTGTAAGTTCTTGCACAACATTATGTCTAGAATTTTCGTCCTTTTGGTATTGTTCTTGTACAGATCCATCTTGGGATTATGTACTATGCTGTAGAACATCAACATTATCCTTGTATGTGAGTACATTGGAATCTGGCGATGTTCTTGTTTAATATCATCCTATTACCGGAGAAACCCCTTGCCCAGATACGAGCGTAATCACACC
Organism: Sclerotinia spermophila; assembly: GCA_038090695.1. Taxonomy (NCBI): domain Eukaryota; kingdom Fungi; phylum Ascomycota; class Leotiomycetes; order Helotiales; family Sclerotiniaceae; genus Sclerotinia; species Sclerotinia spermophila. Next base: position 22,690 of record JBBMOJ010000336.1, on the reverse strand, counting down.
CAGTTCTTGAGTATCAAGATAGAATTACAATTTTCACAGCATCCACTCACTTGATGAGAGAGGGGGAGACAAAAAGGGAGAGAAAAATAGAAATTATGCTAACAAGAAGGCTCTAAAACAATGTGCACAAAGCACGCCAAGATAGTTCAAGATAATCTCAAGTAGTCTTCTCGAAAAGAAGTCAAAAATTCCAACTCTGTCAAAGTCGGATTGAATTTACTAGAAATTCCATGCTCGTTTGATCATAAAAATTATTTTCGAGAATGAACTATGACACTATGCTATTTGAACACCTAGTCTAAGACTCATCCGGTACGAAAAAGCATCGGCAAGGGCTTGGATAGCTGGAATATTGAACACTCTGAAATCAGTCGGTTACAGCTCCAGTTCGCAAGGGGGGGGACTTTGAGGTATGGAACGTGGGGGGGAAAAGATTCATTTAACCATCTGACAAACTATCCTGGGAGGTGGATTGGCCTCATATAGGCCAATCACAAGTGGTGAACAAAGGAACTAGAACACAAACAGGCTAGTGGCCTACTGCATTCTATGGACCACCGACATTTCTCCAATCTTGCGGATCTGAACAATAATTCTCTGCTTATTTGTTTTCTTTCCCTTATAAAATTTCAAATGTTTCCTCATTTCAAAAGCCAAATATCTACCCCCATTATTTTACTCATATTTTACTTGCTGCTCAACCCCTTAGCTAGAACTGAATGGTGATCTATGCTTTCTGAAAGTCTCGATTTCCCAACACAACCTCCAATCGGCCTGCACTGAACGATCGCGAGTGAGGACATAGATCACAGTGAAATTAAGAACGCAAGGGTATGGATTACCTAGTATCTGAAGGTCAGCTTTCTAATTCAAAACTTGGGAAAGCCCTGGAACGTGAATCCTACTTGAATCCATGAGGTGACAGCACCCCATATCGAGTCAATGTAGGCAGATTATCCAAGAAGACACCACAAATTTCGTCGACAAGGCTTGAAACATCATAATAAAGGCTAGAAATATCTATTTGCGCAGATGTCTTAGCTATAGAAGAAAAGAGAGGGTCAGGGGTGGTAGCTCTGGCGACTAACCGAGAAACCCGTATGTTCCATACCGGGAAGCTGAATATAGAATCGTCTACAATTAGGAACTTCTGGAATCCACACTTACTATCGAACATTCTGGTAGGATAGCGCAGTGAGGATCAACTCTGAGGTTTACTTTGATGATTAGGCTTTTTTTTTTTTCCAAACTGAGGGGGGGGGGGGGTAAAACATCAAATGCCTCTGGTCAAGTGTGTCAAAAACGCGGGATCGAAGCAGCAAGAGTGACTATCAAAACACCCTACAATGCGATTGAACTGGTCGCAAAAGACGATGAAGCAGCAGAGATATTGGTGAGAGAAGCAACAAAAATGGATTCAAGAAATAGCACTACTAACTACCGTGTAGCGGAATGATACTGAAATGCATCCAGAAAAGTAATTGGAAATGATGCTTGGAGAAGCCTTCGAGAACACTTTTAATTATTACTATAAGAACTTTATATGGAAAATCATTCCAAATTAGCAATCCCTTCAGGGTTAAGTGGAGATGGCCTAGAATAATTCATCAGATGAAAGTAGGCCATGGATATGGTAAAGACTACCTCTATCAAAGTTCAAATCACTAGCAACGATCGCTCAGTCAATCACTTCTGTGCTATCCAAGATAACACTCCAAAAAAAATAGAGGTAAGGAAATCAGTCCCTTTACAATCAGTAAGTAATTATGAGGTATCTAATGAATAGTATGACAAGTCTCTAAAACACTTATTTTACCACATACACGAAGATAGACACCAAAACGTTATATCGATTAAGAGACTCTAGAGAGAAAGGATTAAGGTGGAAGAGTGGACGTGAATTAGTAGTATTCTAAAAGTTTAGAGCGAGGAGAGGAGATGAACTCAAGTGTCTGAAGGCTCGAGACACAACGTACTGTTCTCAAATTTCCCCATTTTATCCACCCGTCAATCATGCATCTGGAGGATTTGTCTTTCAATGCTAGCCCCTGTTTGCGGCGTACTTGTCATTCATGGTAACCAAATTATTGGCTGCACTGAATCTCGTTGCAAATAGTGCTTACCTTCGGCTGGCTCTGGACCTGTGTTAGGGTTTATCGCAATAAATTGCTTAACCTTTCTTTCATTGGGGTGGGATTTATTGGAATTAATTGCTTACGACTGAGCCGAACTGGACCCAGTTTAATCTGTCGCCAATGGCAAGAAACTGTTGCCCCCCCCTCTTTGAAATTTCACAGTCAAGATAGCCTGAAATGTGCAGTGCCCAACGACTTCAATTTTCTCGACAATTCATTCCAACCGCAATTTCCCAGTCTCATATACGAACTCGGTTTCAGCATAATAGTCATGGCGAAACGAATAGTTTTAATCTCGGATAAAACGAATGCAGGCCAGTCTTCGATTATCCAAGCACATGCTAACCCCTTTGGGCGTATGCATATGTAGAGCGTATGAAAAATCAGCGGTAAATTAGTATAATGTCAATATATCATGGGTAGTGTTTTAGAAAAGATAACCAGGCTTTACTTGACTTTCTGGGGTGCTTCGTGCATGAGCAGGCAGAGTGAGGTTACCAGCTTTGAATAGGGAATGGTATCGATTTTGTAAGACACTAGATAACAATATCCAAATATAGATCCCACGTGCATGACTGCATGGCTGCATAGCTACAGGGGTCAGCATATATAATCACGTCAACGTTTCTTGCAACTGCTCCTCGTACGACTAACCCCCTCGGACGATAGTATTGCTTGCGGACATTCGATCACAATGGTACTCAACATGAAATTCTGTCTGGCATTCGTGTCAATTCTATGTACAGCTCTTGTTCATGCTGCTTATACCAATCAGACCTTGCGGTACACACCTCAAGCAATGCTAAGTTTACCTCGCCGTGGTACAGCAATTCCGAACTCGGACGGGACACGAGCTATATACACGGTAGCAACTTATTCATTCGAAGAACATAAATATGTCAACGAGCTTCGTGTATTACGGGTGCAGAATGGTACTTCGTGGCTATTTAGTAATTCCAGTGCTATTAGCGATGCCAACTGGTTAGGTAATCATGGAACAAAGATCATGTGGCTTGAGTCCCAAGATGATGGTTCCACTGTCTTCTTCGTCGGGGACGTGAGTTTTCCTGGAAGAGAGTGAGTACATCCAAAATTTCAAAATGGAGTGTTCGTGTATAAGCATGATACCATGTGGCGGGAGTCATGACATGAGGCAGCACAGTATAGTCATTATGATTTGTCATCCCAATCTGACATCATTACAGACCAAGTTCAGTAGGATCTGTCCCAGGTCCAGTGACTAACCTCAAGTTGGCAAATATTGATAGCAATACTATTGGCTTGGCTTTCACCGGTCAAGCATCTCCAGATGGCTCTTTGTACAACCCGAAGCTTGCTTCTACGACGACGCCTTATACATCAGAAAGAACATATACTGGCCTTTTTGTTAGGCATTGGGAAGTTTGTATGGGATTGTTATCCGCATTTGTCTTCTTATACTAAAGTGAAGCAGATCTGTCACCCGAAACCAATAGCATCTGGTATACGTCATTATCAATAGGTTTAAATGATTATGTTCTTGGCACACCAGTCAACGCCCTGAAAGACAGTGGGCTTGAGTCCCCTGTACCTCAATTTGGAGCTAAAAATAGGTGAGCGCTCTTAGATCATCTGTCCTGCATAACTAACAAACTTCTAGTTTCAATATTGGGTCCCAGGGTCTGGCATTTGTTGCCAAAGATCCAACACTGAACCCAGCTAATACCACAAAATCAGATGTGTATTACATCCCATTGAAAAAATTTCAAGAGACTGCACCAAAGTTGCACAAAATCTCGACCCCTGGTCTTAAAGGGGCTTCAGTTTCACCTGTGTTCTCTCCTTCTGGCTCTTCATTGGCATTTCTTCGCATGAAAAGTAGTAGCTATGAGAGTGACAAGAATCGCGTCCTTGTAGTACCAAACGTGTCATCGTTAAATTCGACTGCAAAAGAATTCTACACGAGCCCAGATGGCAATGGCCTGTGGGATAGTAGTCCCAGATTACTGTCCTACAGCCAGGATGGTTCGACAATCTATGCGGTAGCCGATGATCTTGCGAGGAGCAAACTATTTTCTTTTCCTTCAGATCCAACACGAGCAACTGCTGCACTTCCATCTACCATTGTTGGACAGGGTACGACGTTGGACGTTCGTCCTCAAGGCGTAGACAAGATCCTTGTCAGCGTCACAGGTTTCTTCGACAATTCTGTCTTTTTCTCAATTGATCCGCAGGCTCTTGCGGATAGCAATGGCACGTCTGGCGACGCTGTAGCTTCAACCAATTTGAATAGTCTTGGTGATTACGGGCTTTCGCTGACCAAAATAGCCGAGTTCTATTTTCAGGGTGATGGGGATTATCAAGTTCATGGCTGGGTTATCAAACCGAGTTTCTATATCGAGGGCCAGAAATATCCCCTGCTACTCTTTATTCATGACGGACCTCATAGTGCTATCAATGATGGGTGGAGTACGCAATGGAATCTAGGCGTTTTTGCTGAGCAAGGTTATGTCGTGGTAGCATTTAATCCTACGGGAAGCACAGGATTCGGCCAAGAGTTTACTGATAGTACTCAAAATCAATGGGGCGGCAGGCCTTATAATGATTTGGTGAAAGGCTGGGAATACATCCAAGCTAACCTCAGCTACGTTGATACCGATCGTGCAGTCGCTGTAGGGGGAGGATTTGGAGGTTATATGGTGAATTGGATTCAAGGCCGGGCACTAGGACGTGTCTTCAAAGCACTCTTCACCCATGACGGATGTTTCAATACTGTAGCTCTGTACTCAGCCGACGAGCTTTCGTTCGTGCAGCATGAGTTCAACGGCACTCTGTGGGACAACTACGAGAATTACGAAAGATGGAATCCAGCAGCCAATACAAGCGGATGGGCTACACCTCATCTTATCGCTCATAATGATCTGGACTATAGGTTACCGATTGCCGAAGGTCTTTCCGCTTTTAATGTCTTGCAATCTAAGGGGATCAAGAGTAAATTCCTAAACTTCCCAGATGAGGATGCTTGGATTACAAATCCGGAGAATAGCCTGATTTGGTACAAGACAGTGTTGAATTTCTTGAATGCACAAGTTGGGCTACCCCCGTATCTGAGTTCAAAAGATTCAGCGTAAAAGGCTACGTTACTGAATGGACCCTGGTGTTGAGAGGCAGATCAAAGAGGGAGGGGCGAGCGGGGTAGTCATATCTACGTTCTTACACTCTACTTACAGGAAAATGAGTTTATTTCAGAGACACATATCGGTAGTATTAGTTCACTGTATTTAGAATATAATCATTGAGTGTCAGTATCTGGCTACTAACCATGTTCCTGTCTCATCGATCATCTCTCCGTCGTACCCTTATTTGATACATCAAATGACACTCCATCTTCCTCTTCATTTCCTCTTCTGGCAATAAGCCCCATACAAGGAAATAAAGCAATGAACATGTGGAAAAAAGAATGGATATAAAATTGAGCTAAGTACAAAATTTAGCGGACATGAAACTGAAGACTTTGGAAACATTATTAATATCTCATAAATGAAAACAGAAGTCGAAGGCTGAAATAAAAATGATTGACTATATACGATGAGTGTGGTTTTTGTGCAACAGTCGCATCATGTGAGAGGAATGAGCTTCGAGAAGACAATGAATCAAGGAGATTCGTGGCATATCTGTATACTCTGATTATTCAAGTAGAAGTGCATGATCGTTTATCTGGTACTATTTTTACCAAAATATAGCAATTGTCTTCACTTGCTGCATATAGTTGTTGTACCGGTGTGCAATTGTTAATAGATTTTCTCATCTGCTGCCAGCTATCGTATTACTTCTCATTTTATACTACGTTTCCGGAACACGAGTTTTATAAACTTAGCAAACATTAACTTAGCAAAGATTAAGCATACATTAAAAAAGAGAAACAAATGGTGCAAATTCGTTGTGACCCAAGCCTATTTGCTTGCGAACTCATTGACCTCGCTTGCATACCTTCCCCTCATGATTTTCGTCTGATTCTTATTTGCTTATCCACTGGAGGAACCATTTGATTCAATAAAGCTGTTCTCTTAACTGGCAGCCCCACAAGTTCAACATCGTAGTTCATAATAATGTACGCCAACCCCTGTTTCATAGTCTGTGCTGCGAACCAACGTCCTGGACAAGCATGCCTGCCATAACCCAGTGGTAGGAAAGAAGTTGTAGGCGTCACAATCAACTCGCGTTCTTGCATTATTTGCTGTTGGGCTGCCTCATCCAAGCCCTCGAACTTTCGCACGAAGCGGAAGGCGTCAAAACGCTTCGGATCCTCGTATGTGTTGGGATCGAGATGAATATTTTGCGTCGGGAACGCCATGCGCACACCTTGTGGAATCACAATTCCGTTGCCGATATCAAGCTCACCGGATATGACATCCCGGTAAAGATTCACAACGGCGACGTCGGAAACGCGCATAGACTCTCGAATAGTGGAGTCGACACGATAAAGGGCTTCGACGGACTCGGCAGTCTTCAAGCCGTCATTGAGAGAGGAAACGCGACTACATTCGGCTTCGAGACCACTGAGGAATTGTTCTTTTGATGGACTGCCATAAAGATCAAGTACAGCATGGGCGAAAACATAGCAAACAGCAAAAATCAGGGGTGTCATGAGGGCAATGAGGCGATTCGCGATGCGGGGAGCGTCTAGCTGGTGCAGGCCATTTTTAGCGCAGATTGCAACCAACCATTGCAGAAAGTCATCCTAAGAACTGCTTAGCAAGGACATGAGAGATTAAAAAGTGGAACATACTGGTATATCGTCTCCTTCCTTACCCTCACGAAATATGTGTATTCGGTCGTTGATAATCGGTACCAAGATCTTTACGCATCGTGTCTGGTAAAACTTTGCTCGCAAAGCTATCACAGGTGCTACCACCTTCCTGGCCCAAGGTGGGAAGCAGTTCATGATAGCGCCACCCAGCAGAACTGAGTTAGCATATAGTCTTGATGCCTCGAGTAGTTTCTCGTCGCGGCCCATTGGCAGCCCAAGTATCATGCGCTCGGCTGTACGAGCGATGACACGCCCACAGGTATCCCAGCCGTTGATAGTCTTCCACTCCTTTGATGTGCCCCAGATGTCGCTGAACGCGAGATCAATCTCTTCGGCTGTCATGCCGGCGAAGAGGTGCATGTCCTTCTTGGACATCTTTCGGCGCACGACATCGAAATGAAGGGCATTGAGGTAAATGTCGGGGTCACTGATCACATAAGGCAACTGAATAGTCTCTATCAGACCCAAAATATTTGTTATTTCGCTACCAGGGAGCTTGTCGGGTCTGGTAAGCATGTGGTGTAGAATAGATGGCGGTAGCACAACGAGAGACCTGCCAGTCCAAGTTGTGGGTAGTGCAAAGGGAAGGCTGAGTGCTTTAGAAAGTTTTTTGTAACCTTCGGATGCGTATTCGCGGGTTGAAAGGATTGATTTTGCTATGGCCCAAGCCCATTGGAACTTGCCGCCGGAAGATATACCAATGGTTTCGAGTTTGCTCCATACTTCTGGTTGTTTCCTGCTTTGCAAATATGCTACAATGACAACATGCAATAAGTATAAAACTGTAGCGGCCAGTGCCAAATTTGGCAGATGTTCTACCCAGAGCATACTGAACTGCCAACTTTGTCAAAATTTAGGTCTTGTAGACGAGACTAGAACCGGCGAAATGGGTGTTTGATACGAAGAGTATTCTCAGCGAGTTCTTACCATCAATTCTGCGGTACATCATTTTTGGGTGTAATATGAGAGAATATACCTAATCTTGGAATTATTAGTGTCAGAGACGAGACTGGTGATAGATTTCAGCTCAGAATGGCTAGGATCTAGGTTGGCGGGGGTGGTGATAGTATTGAAGAGTGGGGGTTACAGTTAAAGATCAAAATCTAAACGGGGACCAGAATCTACATTTGGAGACATTTTACTGAAATCTAGCCCCAAATAGCTAGACTCTAGGAGTATTAAAGTAGGTCCTACGATATAGATTCTAGCCCACCAGTAGGGTGCACTAACTGATGTGATACTCGGAAAATTGACTCGGCAATAACCTTGCAAACGACGATTCCGAAGATTTCTCATCTAATACCATGATTTATCTCAGCTCAAATAATCGATATATAGATTTTGATATCAATCAATGGAAGATTGAATTGATTGCAGATTTTGGAAGTTGCCTTTCCATCCATGCAATGAGGATAATTTTCTCTGTACTGTCTGTTGGAATAAAAACGTCATTTTCCGAGCATAAAACTAACAAATTAAATCTGAATGCATATAATACATGATGGTAATCCATGGTGTGAGATGTCTCCGCCTAAGCCTGAAGCGGGGGAGCGGGGGAGCACGCAGGTATGCTAATTAGTAGATCGGGGCGCGCTCCACTATATAACCTTTCCGCATTCATTATTATTTCTAGATATACTTTTATTCAGCCTAAACACAAACACTATCTATCATGTTTACGCCAGCCTGTACGTCTGTCAGCCGGTTATACCTGGTTGGTTAAGAGTGTACGATCATTGATAGTGTTGGACTATGGGCTTACGTCAGTCTGACAAACCCCTCATCAGATTCCCTTGGAAACTGGAAGAGAACCGGGGTGCCGGGGGCGGAATGTTTGTTGTATCGCCCAATATCAATTCACGGAATCGAAGCCAGCGTCTTCACACGGTTCATCCTCTATAGACTAATGTAACATAACGCGGCCATATTCGGCCGGAGATCAGATATAGGTCATTCTAGGTGCGGCGAAGACCTTAAACAACGTTTCCATTTCCATTAGTACCGGACAGTCGGTATCCAATATTGGACGCAGGGCCTCGTCCACACCCAAAAGTTAGAAGTGATGATTGTGAGTGGTCTGAGATAAGACGCGGGGTCCTGAGTAAGCTTACGCTAAGAGATGCAATGGCTCGCAGCTCACCTAAGATTAATGTTATGATAACAAATTAGCTTGGGTTGCTATTGACTGAAGTTACATTCGTGTTGTTAGCCTGGTCGTAAATATATTGAAGTTGCATTCGTGCTGACAAGTGATTGTAGTAAATCGAAGTTACATTAGTATCGGTAGGGGGGTGTTGAAGTTGTCGAGAGCAATGATTAACCCGTCTTACATGTTCTGTTTTGATCTCTGAATGAGGCCTCCACAGTAACAGATGATTGTTGAAATGACATTGGATTTACATTAAGCTGTTAAATTGAACGAAGTAGCTCATCTTACATGTCCTTTTCCTGTCTCTTGCAGTTTTTCTTGTCTTATGCATATCTTGATGCATAAGACTCGGCTACAGGACTGCGGGAGGTTAAGCCTCGGATATCTAGCGGTAGATGACCCGCGACTGTGGAATCAGTATAATATATCTTCAATATATATAAATATTATTTTAGTATTCTCGATTGACCAGGTTAAATTTAGTGTTTGTAATTCCAATAGTAGTTAGTTGACTATAAATAAAATAAAGTGAAATAATCAAAAGCTTCTTTATTGAAAGTAGTCAATATCCGTAGCCTGGTGCTAAGGCCCAATCGGGACTAGCGTCGTTTCGTCTTGAATAGCCTCATATTCTATGAACATATACAACCTTATTCTAGATCTTTAATCAAACTATATAATAATGAATCATACCTAAAACTACCTTATTTTATTACTCATTGTACTATATTTCAATAGGTTATAAGCCTGAAAGTGTAAGCTGAAGAGTAGATTCCTAAATTAATTAATTTTATAATAATTCTATTATTTTTGGCTCACTTTATACTGAATTTACAATAATTTAGATTTTTCATCCTTTTATTTTATATATTTAAACAAAACTCCTAAAAAGAAAATTGTTAGATTTGAAAAAGAGAAGAATGAAAGAAACCTTTGTATTGAATATCGAAGAAGAAACAATACTATAGTATTTACTAATACAATAAATGATTCTATAAAAGGATCGAATTAAAATAACAATAATAAAGATAACAATTATTAAGATTTTGATAATCAAATTCAATAGTAATTAATATTGATTAGAGATATATTATTTTAAAGAATAATAGTAATAATGGTATTGTTATTTGGTTCTGGATCGAGTTTGATGTTATGACGGCATCCAACATACCGAGTCACATGATCAGGAAATCACGGGATTAGAGATTCCCACCGGATCCCACTGCTCCCACCTGGTGGGACACGATGGGATCAATGGGACAACAGAGAACGAAGGTCTATATAAGGGAATGGGTTTCATTACAATGTAGAGCTTCGTGCTCAAGAACAATCATTAGTTTTATACTATAGTTACGAGAATTGCAACCAGTAACCAACCTTATCGAATTCCTACTTGAAGTCTAGTCTAAACCACCTCGAGAGATCTCTAGACACTTCCACGTGACCCTAGAGGCAGCTCCCGTAACATTTGATTATAGTATCAAATAATCTTATTTTATTATTATATTATATTTGAAAGGTATAGAGAATTACAAACTTTGGTTTGAAAATGTTATGGATATAATTGAAATAAATAATATGATTGATTGCTTATAAATAAAGAAGTCAGTAGATCCTTATAAGGATATAAATCCAGTATTATTATTGATTAATAAAAAACCAGAACTATTAATAGAAATAGTTATAAATGGGAAAATTATAATAGCAAAAATATTAGAATGAGATATTGTATTTATAATTCTATTTATAAAAATGTAATATTGATTATCAAAAATTGTATTGAAGTTAAAGATATACTTCAAAAGCTTAAAGTATAATATAAAGATTCTAGTTATTATTTATATATAAATAAATAGGAATGTTTTTTGGAATTCGATTTCAATAAATTCGATTCAATTGAGAAATTCACTATTGAATATCAAGTATCTATAGTAAAACTTATAGAACTTAGTATCGAACTCACAAATATCAATTATTATATTCAATTTATATATAAAGCTAGTAAATATCTACTAGTTTAAATAGATTGATATTTATACTAAATATATTATTCTATTGAAAAGATTTTTAGTCTATTTCTTTTTATTGATAACTTTATAAACAAAATATATAATATTGTAGGTATACGGAGGCTAGTATTGTAATAACTATTATATTAAGACTATGGAATCAAGAGATAATATATCTCTTAATAATTAATACTAAACTAGTGTATATAAGGACAGTGAATTCATTCAATATACCCCTGAATCAATATCCTTATTACTATATACTAGGTTGATATCAAATCGAATTCTCCTAGTCTAAATAAGCTTACAAATCTCTTATATAATACTATCTTCAATAGTTTTGTAAGGCTATTTGCAATTATATCTCTTATAGGAATATATTCCATTTTGATATACCCCTTTGTAATCTATTATTATATATAGTATTACTAAATATCAATATACTTTATATATTAATGAAACTCTGGATTCTTAGAAAGTATAATTGAGCTTTGGTTATTATTATAAAATCGTATCATTAGGGTATCAGAAGAGGTATAATTGAATTCTTTGAGTATCTTTCTTAACCACACTACTTTATATATAATATATACCAAACTATAATATTCAGATTCAGTTAAGGAGAGTATAATTATAATCTATTGAATTAATTACTAAAAGATTAATTCCCTATTAAGGAAGAAATAGTATCCTGATATTGAATAATATATATATAGATCCCCTATATAATCACTATCTACAAAGCTATATAAATCCGCATTTCCATTTTATTCGAATATAATATAGTGATATACTGTTCCTTATAAATAATGAAGTATATATTTGGTTTGAGATATATATTCTAATGATAGGTTAATAAGGAAACGGGAAAGAAGTATTAAAGGATATACAATATCTGATTGTATTTGTATTGCAATATATATTTCGGATCCGATTTATTATTGATAAAGTTTAATATCAGCAATAGAGGTTTATTTAGTATATAAAATTATAAAGTCTTTTAGGCTTAAATTAAAAGGAGTTTTTATAGACTTATAATTCTCTATTCCGAAATATTTCAATACCTTTTTAATATACATATTCTGATACAATTTGATAATATATACCTAACAATCACAAATAATCCGAATACCAAGAAAATAAAAAACAGGTTTCAAATCCTCCATTCGGAAAGCTTCCTTTAATTTTACTTTGACTATAACCAAATCTATACCAACTAGCCCAATAATCAAGAAATCATTGATATATATTAATATTATAATATTAATAAATAGATTACAATATATACTACTATTGGCTTTTATAAATAAATAACCCAGTTTAATAAGCTCTATAGATAGTTTTTCTTACCACAATCGAAATGTCTATTTAAATCTATATAAAGCCTTAAGCAATCGATAGATTATTTCACTCTGAAATATATCCTTAATATATAGATCTAGGAAATACAAAAAAACATCAATATAAATTATATTTTTATTGAGTACTATACTATTAAAGAATATAATAATAGTGTTGATTTATTTAATTTCCTAATTAAAATGTATAATAAAAGCGAACACTATCTTATATATAACATTCTTGTATACATCAATATAGGTTTTATTATAATCAATATTCTTTTTTTATATATAGTCTTTAACTACCCAGCGAACCTTATATTTTGTAATTTCCCTATCCTTATCACACTTGGTTTTAAAAACCAATCTATTACTAAGAACTCTATATTCTAATATTATCAGAAAAAGGTATTTTGTTACTAGCATACTGCTTAGTATTAATCATATATCATATGATTTCCAACAAATATAACCTTATCTCTATAGAATAGTTTAAAAGTACCTTTATCGATAAGGAAATTATATTCCTTTTTAATTACTGATTCCCAAAACTTAATATCAGAATCAATTAAAGTCTTATCAATAATATTGGGATCCCTATTTATCGAAATCTATACCTTAAACATCAAATATAATATTTATTAATATATCTAAATCTCAGAACCATATAACAAATAAATCAAATAAACTGATTTTATAAAAAACCATATATTACAAAAATAGTTTGAAAGTGGAACAAAAAATACGGATTATAAATCAATATAATTCTTTAAATCTTTAAAGCGATTAGTTTTAGCTTTTATAAATATAAGATTTGTATTACTCTTATTCAAATTCGAATTACAAAAGTCTTCAATAACTTTATTTTCACTTTCCTACTCAATTTTATTAATATATTGAGATTATTATATTATTAATATCTCCTTTAGACTACTATCATTTGATATAACCTCTTTAAATATATCCCTAAAATTATTATCAATAAATGTTTTAGATTCTTGATAGAGTTTAGAATCGAGATTGATATTCTATATTCTTATAAAATCTATTTTAATTATTTGAAGAAATAGTTTTTTTATAAAGATACCTTTATTGACTCGGATATTAAAAGACTAAACAAATTAATAACCTTTACCTCTATTAGAAATCCAGATATAATAAATATAATTTCCTTTGAAACTAATAAGCAAACCCTTTTCAATCTTCAGAATCAGTTTCTCTATTACAATACAACATTCTTTCAGAATTTACATCTAGACTTTACTATCCAAAATATATATATATAAAAGATATCGGATTTATTATCCTTTTTGTTATTAACCATATTTTCCAATACTTTAATCAGAATAATAAACCCTAATACTATATAAGATATAATACAATTAATGATATAAACAATACCTTTAATAATATAGGGCTAAAGATTACAAAGTATATCTTAATCAAATATTATTACTTATATATAATCGAGAATAATTCTGTCTCCCCTTTCAAAAACCCTATTTTATTCCAAAATATATAATATAGTCAATTCAATAATAACTCCAAAATCCACCACTAGATTAATAAACTTATAAATACTATATTCCTTATTACCATCTAATCTCTAATACTTTATAATTTTATAATATTGAATCCAAACTTTATAAATAAGAATCTTGATAATCATTTGTACACCTTTTTTATTTTTTTCAGGAAATATCTATCTTATATAAATAATATCATTAATAATAAAAACAGTATAAACTTCTTCACCTAATCCAATTAGAAGCAATTTGAAAACATCAAGATAAACTCTACTAAATAATTCTAAGGAGTATCGATCAATAGTCTTTCGAATATAACGAATTGATTTAGCCTTCTCACACAGTTCACAAATCTTTATAACAATAGGATTATCGTATAGAAAAACAAATTCTATTCTAATAACAACCGCCTATATTTTCTTAATAGTTTTATAGCTGATATAACCAAACCTATAATATATTAATTCCTAGAGTGGCTTCGCTATATATAAAGCAACAGGTATAACAAAATGTCTCAACATATTTTCCAAAATCAGGAATAAGTCATTATCGAATTCAGCGATAAGTCTACCACTAGATAGAAATACACCCCTATCCTTAAGCTAACCCCCTGTTTTATAAAGTCGTTCCGCTGTAAACAAATAATATACGTATTAAAAGAGATAATAGATATTATCAAGATAAACTATTAAAATCTTTCTATTGGATAATTTGCAAAACAATATAACTGAATCTTTCCTATTCGCTTTAACATCCCCATTTCCTATAGATATAACTAATATATTCCCAAATATAATAAAAAAACCAAAATTAAATTAAACTATATTAGAATAGTAATCGTTAGATATACTAATATCTGCTTTCCATTCTAAATTCAATATACAAATACTAATAGATATTGTAGATATTATATATACATTCTTTTTTTTAAATAGTTTATTAAAATAGATCGATTTGTTGTTATTATTATCATTTGTATTAGTAGGATTGATAAATTAAATAGCCTTTTTTTTAAAGAATTTATCTTTAAGCTCTAAATGGATCTTCTAATACTCTATTTCTATATAAAAAACTCATTTATTACACTTCTTACAAAAAACTCTATTCTTTTTCTTATCCTTTTTGTTTTATACTACAAATGTAATACTTACAGTAAACAATATTGTAGTCTGATTTCTACTTTTATTAATAATATCAACTTAAAGAGAATCGAGTATTAAAGGTATTACTTTATTTATCGATTTTGAATACTAACTTAAGCCCATTACAACTAGTATATCTATAATGTATTAATATAGTACAAAGTATACTATTCCTTATAGAATACAATATTCAACTTCTCTAAATGAGAGATAATAGTATTAAATATAATATTGAATTCCTCAATAGTAGTAAAATCTGTATAATCAATAGAAATAAAAGTATTGATAGTATTCGATTTAATAGAGAAACCAGATCCTTTGTAGTAGGTACAAAGCTTTTTCCATATCTCAACTATAGTTATATATCCTATTATAATACTATAACTATTATTATGAATGTTGTATTTGATTATAAGTTGTATAGTGCTATCCATTCGATTATACTCTTGCTATACTTTCAAACTAATCTATCAAACACCTATCTCCTCTACCTTTAATAGTTCATCCTCATTGATTATAACAGATATCACTAGCTTCCCCTTCAAATTGAAATAGTAGAGAATCCCAATACTCTTATAAAGAATAATAAAGTTTTTTTTGAAAATCGGAAAGTTTTTTTTTCCTTTGAAATAAAGATTTATTATTAGTATGATAGTTTTAAAATCTATTATAACAATAAGTAGTATTCTTAAGATTACAGATAATAAAGATATAACTATAAATAACTGAAAAGAAATGATTTATAAAAAACTAGTCAGAATATTAGAAACTTTGATTTCAAGATCAAAATAATTAGAATCTATAAAAAACACCTAATATTTAGGAAACAGAATATATCCTAATACAGAAAATTTTCTTTCAAAAGAATGATTTTTTGGAAAAAAATAAATAGTATTTATTCTAATAATAAGATATATAAGAAGAAGATAAAACAACTATTCATTCTAATAATAGAATATCGATTATAAAAGAAAAAGCAGTTGGGCTAATAATAGACATTAAAAAGAAAAGTAATCGGACTAATAGTAAACACCAGCAATTGAGTTCAGCAATATACCTCCTAACATTGGAAACGGAGGGCTTATAATTTATTGTAAATATACAAAAGCTAGTATTATAATGACTATCGTATTAAGATTATGGAATCAAGAGATAATATATTTTTTGATGATTAATGCTAAGCTAGTGTATATGAGGATAGTGAATTCATTCAATATATAAGAATAATAGTTTCAATAAATATAGTTCAGTTTTATTTGAAAACAAAACAAGAGATATAAAATAAGATAAAGGAAAAGGAAAGAAGATCAATAAACCTATAAACAATAGTAATAATAAGATCATTTGTAGATATTGTATATAATCTAAAGTAGTGAAGTATTATTAAGATTTCTGTTTTTTCAATTCAAAGAATAATAATAAAAAGGTTGCCTGGGAGAAGAAAATGAGACAAAAGAGAATAAAGTATTCTGAATATTTAAAATCAATCAAAAACAATAAAAGTAAAGATAATTCAAAAAAAGAAAATTTCGGAATAGGAGCAAAAGGATTTACAATAATAGTATTCCCAATTCATATAACTCTTAAGCTTTTTATATCTATAATATTCCTTGTACTTGAATCAATAGCTATAGATAAAGAGGTTGTAAAATTCGAAAGTATATAGATACTATTCAGATATAGTTTTTAGTTTTATAATATTAGTACCTCAATATACTATATATAGAATAGAAAAGATTTTAAAACTTACAAAACTCTATTATTAAAAGAAGCAAACGATTTTGTTTTAATATCAATAAACAGCTTTATAATACCTATCGATATTGACTCGACTATTATCGAATATACACTACTAAACAACTCAATCAACCTTATCACTCTATTCGAAATACTTCATTTTCCTAACTTGTCTATAAAATTGTTTTCAGATTCTAGACTTTGGAAAAGTGATAATTATATTTAGTCAAACAAAAACAAGAATAGTTTAGATTATATATATAATAAGAACAAGAGTATTCTATTCCAAATCAATCAAAATCTTTATATTCAAACTTTCAATATATTTAAAATCTGGAGTATACTATTAGTAATATCTTATACAATGAATTCGATAAATATGTTAATAGAAGTCTGGTATTATTGATTCGGATATCTTTTATTAGAAAACATCAAAAAGATATGGAAAATTGTAAAAGAATTATCTGAAAAAGATTTATAGAGTTATTTTAAGAAGGAAACAAAAATATATAAACTATATGAATTTAACAAGTTTCATTAATTAAAAAGAAAAACAGTTAATAATTATATAATACACCCCTTCGAATAAATGAATATTCATATAATCAAAATTCACTTTTTAGGATTCAACAATTACAAATATACAATATTGTTTATAAATAAAGAAACTCAGAAATATACAATTTTTATATATAAGAAGAAAGGAGATATTAAAAAAGCAGTAAAGCTTATAGATAAATATATGAAAACTTAATATAATATTATAATATTAATATAGAAACTTGATAATAGAAATGAATATAGTCGTTCCGAATTCAATCAAATGATTGAAGATTCGGGCTTCTATTTGGAGCTTACAATGCTATATACTCCTAATCAGGATAATATCTCAGAATGCTCGATTCGTACTATTCTAGAAAAAGTTTGCCCAATCTTTTTGAAGATAAGCATTCCATTATTCCTTTAACTTGAAATCCTATATAGTATAATCTATATCATAAATCGTATTATAACTTGCGTACTCCTAAAGGGTATTATATTATATAAGGCTTATATAAATCATATTCGCTTTAGTATAGATAATCGCTTTAATATATTTCATTTACAAGTACTTAATAGTATTATATATATTCATGTATTCAAAGAATATAGAGTTGTAAATAAGAAGTTTACTCTATATACCGAAAAGAATATACTTATTAATTTCGAAGGTAATTATATTTACAAAGTATTTATTCTAAGTTAAGCAAATAATAGGATTGTGTATTTATTAAGTATTAGATTTAATGAATTGAGATTTCTTATCAATTCGAATAATAATAACAATTATATCAATAAGTATCAAAGCTAGAAAGGAAGTAATATAAGTGATTTGATATCTATAGATAGTTTTATTTATATTTAATTGGATAAGTTAATTACTGATATTGATGAATAATCTAATATTACTAATGAATTTGTTGAAGTAATAAATGAAAACGAATTTGATTAAACTGATATTAGCAAAACTATTATATTTGGATTAAAAAGAGATTGCGGTAGATCGAAAGGTTTAAAGAATAAAAAGAAAGCTATACTAGTTGAAGAAAAAAAAGAATACTTATTACCCATACTTCGATAACAATATACAACTGTTTTTAGTATTTATACTACAGCTACTAATAACTCTAAAAACAATCCTAAATTATTTGATAAAGCTATAAGATTATTAGATAAAAATAAATGGATTGAATCTATCAAAAAGGAATATCAATCAATTCTAAAAAATAATACTTTCAAATTGATTAAGAAATCCGATATTAAAGATTGAAAGATTCTATATAGTAGAATTATTTATAAATATAAGTACAATAAAAAAGGTAATATAGTAAGATATAAGACTCACTAGATTTATTGGAAATCATATAATATATAATTAATACTAAGTAGTATATTAATAACAAAATACCTTTTTCTAATAGGTTATGAGTCTGGATGGTGTAGTGGTAAAATGTATCATTATATAAGACCTATATTTACTATAAACTTGGAGATTAGAAAAAGTGGATCCATATAGTTATATATAACCTAGAAAAAGTTTAGCTCTATTTTCTAAACGAGAAATATTAAAGTATAAAAGAGCTAGCTCCTGAGGAAGGAGTTATAGAGTATATTATTTAAAAGGGCGTATTAGAAATCATATAATATATAATTAATACTAAGTAGTATACTAGTAACAAAATATCTTTTTCTAATAAGATTATTTAAGGATTTGAATAAAGATATAAATAAGACTTCGATTAGATCCTTACTAGAGTATATAAGTGTTGGAAATAAATAACAAGTTATATATAATATAATAATATTATATATAAGTGGCTATATAGTAACTTTACACTTAATAAACAAAGTTACCACCTATACTCTATAAAAGAGATTTATATAAGAGGAAGCTAAGAGCATATACTACCAAATAATATATAATATATATGATTTCCAATATCCCCTCTATAATAGGAATACTATTATCTAAATATATAGATCTTAACTAATCTATATACAAATTATAAAAAGTCTTATTAACTTTTATAACGATATTAGCTTTTTAAACTATTTGTAATATCTATATCTCCTATAGAGTTCGAATATTCTATAATCTTCTATTGTATTATAATATAAGAGTATTTTAGCTTTAAGCTTTATTCCTCTATTTGTAGTAGGTGAAATAATGAATGATAATCTAGTATTATAATATTTAGCTTTCCAAGTCTAACCCCAATCCTTTTCTATATATAATAAAGCTAGGATGAGTTAATTACTTTATAAGTATATCAATTATTTACTTAGTTTCTAGTATCCATATAATATGGAGCTTTTTAGCTTCTATTATATCCTTTCGAATATAGTATTATCGGATATCGATATATTTAGTTTTACTATAGAATTTATTCTCTTATATTTAGTCAATTCTGCTTGCGTTATTATAATATAGGATTGGAATAAATAGTTTATTGTTTGATTATTTATCGAAGTTTTGAATTAGCTTTTCTATTTATATAATTTTTTTAGTTCTTTTATTGGCTATTATAATTTCTGTTTTATTGATAATCAAATTATAGTTTCTTTATATCTAATAAAAGTTATTCTTTGTATTGATTTTCTATTTATTATAGATCCTCAAATAGAATCTATATATCCCTGATATTCGTATGGAAGTATATTTAATCGATTTGAATAAACTATACTAATTGAGTATATACCAATAAGATATTAAAGTAAGTACTTTACAAATACTAAATGACTTTTCTTTAGTGTTTGTATAATTCGAGTTAGTTGGTTTATAGGATATATTATATTAGGTTGAATATAATTGGAAAGGTAGATAGTATAATCAATAATTTGAAGATATATTGTTTTGTTATTGTTATAAAGGAGTTTATGTTTATATATATTTTATATAATAGTATTAAATAATAAAGAAAGGTTTTTGTATTTGTTATATCGATATTGAATTTTTGTAAAATCTTCTTTGTATAATTGGATTGATATATTTTGAAGAATCGAATTTGTTGATTTCATTCTATTTGGAATCCTAAAAACATTCTAGTTTTATTTAAATCCTTACATTTCTATTAACTTCCTATTATCTTTTTCATAGAATCAATACTAATACGGTTTAATATTATTAATAGATTATCTATATATAATAGAATATATACTCCTTTTCCTATAAAAAGATTTGAGTTTGTTATTGATTCTTCGAGTTTGATTTCTTTAAAGAATCTCTATATAACTATTTATTAAATATATGAAGTTTGTTTAAATTTATAAAGAGACTTTTTCAATTTGAGATATAGTTTATTTTTGAATTTGATTTTAGAGAAGATTATTTCGAAGAATCTTAGGATTTCTATAAGGATTTCTGTATCCATTAGCTCGCTATTCAAAAATATAGTATCAATATCCATATTATCGATCTCTAGATCTTCTGTTACAGCTTTTACCAATAAAGTGTATAATATTGAATATCTTACTATACTAACAAAGATCTTTTGAAAGTCTATTCCATATCTCTATAGATACTCTTTAATAACTAATTATACTTTTCTTCTAACTAATTTGCTAAAAAGATTTAGTTTATTCCTCAAAATATATCTATTATTCAATAGTTTTCTGCTAATAGATATAGCTCTATTTATGATTTCGAAAATACTATTATCCTTGAGATTTTGTAATTTATATCTGATTATATCCAATTATACTTAAGTATTCTTTTATATAATATCCTTGAATTCTATTACTTCTTTCAGTATTAATTCAAAACTATTAATTAGAATTCTTTTAGAATATACAAAGATAATAAGTAATATTTTGTATTATTGAATAATCTAATTATTGAAAATGCCTTTCAACTGTTTCTTATAATTCTAATTCGATTCAATTCAAACTAAAGCAACTGTTGAAGCAAATCTAACTTTTGGAATCTCTATAATTATTTATATATTCTATAATTTGATTATAAATGTTTATACTTTTTATATTGATTATTCAATTACTTATAATTATTATTGTTGAAGCAATTGCAATAATGATTTTTGTATTATAGGATAGATTTGAACTTCTTTTTGTTTATTTATAATCTGAATCTTTTGATTATTGATTTATATATTTTGTATATTATTTTGTATTATTAATTGTATCCTTCGTTTTATAATTTTAGATCTATTATATAAAGGGATTTTTCTTTTCTTTTTTATCCCAAACTATTCTAGAATACTTTTTTCTTTGAATAGGTATTTGTATTTATTAAAGTTAGTATCTATTGTTTTATTGATAGTTTTGATATAAAGATTAAGAAAGCAATAGATATTATTTCTATCTATTTCAATTATGATATACTCTCTTTTGAATATTCTCGATTTGAATTTCTTGAATAATTATTCTGGATATTGAGGGTTTTTGGTCTATGTTTTATATCTAAATATTTTGAGTTTTTTAAAGTCAGGTTATCTGCTATAAATAGCTTTATAAAGTGTAATTGCTATCGAGAGTATTTCTACTTCTTCGAAAGGCAATACTTTTGTAGGCGATCTGTTTTTCAAATATATAGTATATCTAATAATGAGCTTCTACATTTTGGGTTCAATTTCTGATTCATTCAATAATGATTTTGAAATAGTATTAATATTTTGAATCTTTTTTTCAACAATTCTATTCATAGAATACTTTCCTAAAAGCAAGGATTCGAAGATTAATCCTTTCTTTTTAATCTCAATCTGAAATACTATTCCGAATTTGCTTTTTCCATTGTCTACTCTAATAATAACAACTTTGGAATTGAACTCCTTTTTTATCTAATTAATCAAATCTATCAAAATGAATATTACTATTAATACTAATTTATCTTTTGCAAATCTGATCTATATAGATCTAATAGTATTATTAATAATTGCAATAAAATATCTGTTCTCATTTTCAAAGGATTTTTGAATATTTGATAAATCTATATAAAAACAATATAGTTTTATAAGAGTACGAATAACTATATATTTATTGAAATACTTATTCATTTTCTTTACGCAACAAATCTCGTATACTTTTCGATTAGTAAGCTTTTTCCTTTTAGTATAATATAAACCATTAGAAACTTTCTTTAACTTATTTATTTAATTGTAATTGAGGTGATCTAAATATCAATATATTATTTCTATTTTATTATTATTGGAATCAATCTTTTTAATCTTTGAGTCTGTATTGATTATATATATGTTACGGAGGTTCCCGCACCGCAACATGGATTATAAGGATAAACGGTAGCATCATTACAAGTCACGGGATGGACATCACGTGATCAGGAAACCGACTTGTCGAAATCGGCTTTACG